>PVLA01012272.1:0-45979 GCA_004027455.1 Hydrochoerus hydrochaeris | reverse complement strand
AGGTGCTGTTCTCACAGGAACTGCCATACTCCCATAAGTGATAAAGGAAACAATGTAGGGAGCAACATAATAGCCTCACGCATCTCTTCCTCCTGCAGGCATCCAGGTGCCTCGGCTTACATTTCCCAAACTAACTAAGTAACAAGATTGAGATGTTACAAAGATGAAAAGAGTTAATTAACACCTGCTAAGCCTGGGGTGCTTCCTGCTTGGAGCTGGGGGTTGCTGCCAAGATTAGCATATATATATTCCAGCTTCTAAAAAATAAAGCGGATTCAGATTCACTCACAGACTGGTGTGCAGTGTTTTCTGTCTCTCACTCGCCGACTCCCTGTCCACCTTTGGGAAACCCTAGCCCTGCCGCAGCTGGACTCTGGCACAAAGAAAGAAAACTGTCACTTCACTCGGAGACACCAAAATATTAGCCTTCACCTAAAGAATGATTTTTTTTCTTTTAGTCCAGCCTCAGAGATAATGCTAATGATTACCAGCTATGGTAGTGAAAGCCAAGCTTAATCACCATAATTGACAATTAAGTTGGGTAACAACACAGAGACAGGTAATTTCACACAAGGCTAATGAAAATGGGCTATTAAAATCCACACATGTTTGGCAGCAATTATGAGCTCCTGGAGCCATTTGCTTTGAAATGTGCACATTTCACAGGTGGGTGCCTTCCAACAAGACAACTCTGAGCAGAAGTAAGCAATAAGGAAAAGACAGGGTTACTGGAGATGCTTATAGTGCCATTTCCTTTTAGTGGCTTGCTGAATCCTTATTTACATGCCTGATTTTTTTAAATTTGGGATTGAACTACAAGCTGCATTCTCAGCCCTCTTTTTTATTTTTTAAAATAAGGTATTACAAAGTATAAATTGACAAGGTATGGCTCAAATTTGCAAATGTCTTGCCTCACAGGCATGCACTGCCAAGCTCAGCTTGTGTTAAAGCCAAAGAAAGAGGCAAAGTTAACAGCCCTGGAGACTTACTCTCTGTTTTCCTACAGAAGTACAACAAAATTGGCCAGGACAGAGAATATCAGGGGCAGATTAGAAGAGATCCCATGGACCATGTGAGAGATTGCTGGATTTACTATCTAAAGTACACTGAATACACCTTAACAGTTTTCACAAAATGTAAAGTAGAAGTAATAAGCTCTGCTTCCCAAAGATGACACAAACATAGTTATATGATTTCAGGTCTTTAAAGGACATTTGCATTCAGAAGATGAGTGTCCTTTATTACAGTTTCATGCAAGTCCTGGTTTGTCACTCTTACTCCCTTATATTTTCTGCCACCATTCTACCAAAAAATCCCTCTCCTTTTAGCTTATACTATGTGAATATACCAGTTAATAAAGAAGATAATCAGCTTTTATGAATGACAGGAAACTAAATAACAAAGAGCAGGGGCAATTTGTCTTAAAGTAGTTTTGAAAGGACTATCTTGTATTCAAATATAACAGTTAAATGTTACTATTTTTTAATTTACTCTGACAACCTCTACATTTTGCATTTATATCACTTACATTTAAAGTGACTATTGATATTGTTGGATTAATGATTATCATATTTTCTATTTATTGCTCTTGTGCTTTTTCAAAATCGTTCTTCTTCCTGCACTTTGTTTTTATGATTCCATTTTATCTTCTGTAAACGTATCAGTTACACTTCCTTTCAATTTTTTTAGTGGTTATCTATTCATTTACATGGAACATGTCTATCTCTTTATGTGTACCACTGAACAAATTTCTCAGTTTTTCTCTCCCTTCTCATTACACTGCTGTCACTCATTTAATGTCTCTATATGATATAATCGCCCAATGCCTAGTTATTATTTTAAAAATCAACTTCTCCATTGAGATTAAGAAAATAGCACATTATATTTTAACTTCATTTATTCTTTCCTTACATAGATACAAATTTCTGATCTATATCATTTTCCTGGGTCATAAAGAAATTTAGTGTGTCTCTAAGGGCAAATCTGCTATGCTGAATTCTCTCATTTTTGTTTGCAAGAAGTCTTTAGTTTTTCTTCTCTTTTGAAAGATATTTTCATTGGATATAGACTTCTAAATTGGTGAATTTGTTTCCCTCAATAGCTTAAATATTTCACATCACACTTTTTTTGTTTCCTGCTTTCTGATGAGAAGTCATCAAATATTTTTCCTTATTTTTCCATAGGTAAGCTGCATTTCCTCCTTTTTTGTTTGTTTGTTTTTGGTTTTAGTTTTGGTTTTGGTTTTCTCCTTTACTTTGGTTTTCTGACATTTGGGTTTTTTTTAATTTTATTTTACAGAGAATAAAACAAAACAGGACAGAACAATACAAGCAACATTGCACTTCACCACAAGACAATTGGATATCAACAGTAGCTACCATAATATCTCTTTCTTTGAAATAGTTAAGCATAGCTTCACACACAATAATATCAAACATAACAAAATAGAATAACACCATTCACGAGAATGAAAGTATTACAAGGCATTCTGAATCAAATAACAGAAGATGAACAATGGCTACTATAGTATCTCATTTTCCATAAAAATTTTGTTTATACCATCATACATATTAAAATACAGTAAGACACAGCATGATAGAATCAATGGTAATAGAAGAACAAAAGCATGGTAGGACTTCAAAGCAAAATGATTTTAAGTCAACAATGGCTGCCATAATGTCTTGTTTTCTTCAAAGTAGCTGTTCATACCATCACACATAATAAGGTCAAACAAAACAGAATAAAACCATTCCAACCAATGAATGAAAACATTACAAAACTTCAAAGCAAATAATAGGGAACCATGATTATCACAGAATCCTATGCACTCTTGCTATCTCTTACACTAGGGAGACTATACAGTATTTATACATGTGAGTTTGATTCATTGTGCTTATGAGTATGGTCTCAAGTTGCATCCATATATTTATAAATATCTCAATGTGATAATTCTTTATAGCTGAGTAGTACTCCATTGTATAAAAGTACCACAATTTTTTTAGCCATTCCTCAGTTGATGGGCACTTAGGTTGTTTCCAAGATCTGGCTATTACAAATTGTGCTGCTCTAAGCATGGGTGCACATATATCACTGTGGTATGTTGTTTTCAGTTCTTCTGGGAATATGCCTAAAAGTGGAATAGCTGGGTCAAATGGAACTTCCAATCCCAGCTTTTTGAGGAATCTCCAGACTGATCTCCACAGTGGTTGCACCAGTCGACACTCCCACCAATAATGCAGAAGAGTTCCTTTTTCCCCACAGCCTCTGCATCATTTGTTGTTGTTTTCTTGATCCTGGCCATTCTTTCCAGAATGAGATGAAATCTCAGTGTGGTTTTATTTTGCATTTCTCTAATGACCAATGATGATGAACATTTTTTCATGTATTTATTTGCCACTCATATTTCTGCATCTGATAACTGTGTGTTCATCTTGGATGTGCATTTTTGGATTGGTTCTTTGAATTTTGGGGGTCTGTTTTTTTTAATTCTTTATAAGTTCTAGAAAGTAGTTTTTTGTCTGAGGGACAGGTCACTAAGATTTTTTTTCTCAGTTTGTGGGTTTTCTTTAAAAATGCAGAAACTCTTTAATAAGACATGATCTCAGTTGTTGATTCTGGGAAGTATTTCCTGTGCAGTTTGGTTCTTGTTCATGAATTCTCTACTTACCCCTGTCTTCAAGATTTCTACTTACTATGTCTTCCAACAGATTTAGTGTTTCTGTTTTAATATTTAGATCTTTGATCCATTTAGATTTTAGTTTAGCACATGGTGAAAGGCATGAGTCTAGTTTTAGTTTTTGGCATATGGATAGCCAGTTTTCCAGAACCATTTATTAAAGAGACTATCGTTCTTCCAGTGAACATGTTTGGCCCTTTTATCAAAGATAAGGTGGTTGAGTGTGTTTGTAGTTGTGGTTGTATCTTCTATTCTATTCTATTGATCTTCAGGTCTGTTTTTATTCCAGTACCATGTTGATTTTATTACAGTAGCTTTGTAGTATAACTTCAAGTCAGGGATTGTGATGCCTCGTGCCTTGCCTTTGCTGCTTAGAATTGCCTTTGCTATTCTAGGTCTCTTCTGGTTTCAGATGAATTTTAGGAGTGATTTCTCCAGATCTATGAGGTATGTTAGTGGTACTGCCTTGAATCTGTATAACAATTTTGGGAGAATGGCCGTTTTCACAATATTTATTTTTCCTATCCATGAACAAAGGATGTTTTTGCATTTTCTGAGGTCCTCTTCAATTTCTTTTTTCAAGGTATTATAGTTTTCCCTGTATAGCTCTTTTACTTATTTCATTAGATTACTTCCCCAGTGTTTCATTTTTTTTGGATGCTAGTGTGAAGGGTGTGGCTTCTCTTATTTCTCTCTCAGTGACTTTGTTGTTATTGTATAGGAATACTATTGATTTTTGAGTACTGACTTTGTATCCAGCTACATTGCTGAATTTATTTATTATATCTAGGAGTCTTTTGATGGAGTTTTGGTGGTCTTCTATGTAGAGTATCATGTTGTCTGTAAATAATGATAGTTTCACTCCCTATTTTCCTATCATTACTCCTTTTATTTCTTTCTCTTGTCTAATTGCTCTGGCTAATATTTCCAGTACTAGGAATACCACTAGGAGTGGTGACAAGGGACATCCTTGTCTTGTGCCTGATTTTAAGGTAAAGGCTTTCAGTTTTGGGCCATTTAATATGACACTGGCTGTTGGTTTCTCATAGATGGCTTTCATCATGCTGAGGTAGAGACCATCTATTCCAATTTTCTGTAAGGTTTTGTTGGATTTTATCAAAAGCTTTTTTTTTTTTCATCTATAGAAATGATCATGTGATTCTTATTTTTGGCTTTATTGATAAGGTGAATTACATGTGTTGATTTACATATGTTGAACCATCCCTGCATGCCTGGGATAAATCCCACTTGGTCATGGTGTATAATCTTCTTGATGATTTGCTGCATCCTGCTTGCCAATATTTTATTGAAAATTGTTGCATCTATGTTCATTAGGGAAATTGGCCTATAGTTCTCTTTTTTAATTGGGTCTTTCTCAAGTTTTGGTACTAGAGTAATATTTGCTTCCAGGAATGACTTAGGGAGAATTGCTTCCCTTTCAATTTCATCAAATTGAAGAGTGTCGGCATTAAGTCTTTTTTGTATTTCTAGAAGAATTCTGGAGCGAATCTGTCTGGGCCTGGGCTCTTCTTTGTTGGTAAGGACTTAACTACATTTTCAATTTAATTAATAGAAATTGGGTTATTAAGCAGTTTTACATCTTCTTTATCCAGCTTTGGTGGTTCATATGTTTCTAGGAATCTGTCCAGTTCTTCTGTGTTATCGAACCTATAAGAGTAGAAGTTTTCAAAATAGGTGTTGATAATCTTCTGTATTTCCACAGAGTTGGTAGTGATTTCACCTTTTTCATTCCATATTGCATGAATTTGAGTCTTTTCTTTTCTTTTTTAAATTAGGTTGGCTAGGGTCTTATCAATTTTATTTATTCTTTCAAAGAACAAACTCTTTGATTCATTGATTCTTTATATTGTTTTCTTAGTCTCTATTGTGTTAATTTCTGCTCTGATTCTTATAATTTCCTCCCTTCTTTTGGCTTTGGGCTTGGCTTGCTCTTCTTTTTCTAGCTGTTTGAGGTTTATTTGTGTTCATTCTGTTTCCTAATGTGGGAACTCAATGCAATAAGTTTTCCTCTGAGTACTGCTTTCATTGCATCCCACAGATTCAGGTAAGTTGTATTTGTATTTTTGTTTGCTTGTAGATATTGCTTAATTTCTTCTTTAATTTCCTCTGCAACCCATTGATTGCTCAGGAATGTATTATTCAATTTCCTTGTGTTTGTGGGGTTTTTGCAGGTTTTTTGTCATTAATTTCTAGTTTCATGGTACTATGATCTGATAACATGCATGGGATAATTTCAATTCTTTTGCATTTGCTTAAATATGTTCTTTGGGCTAGTATATGGTCTATCTTAGAGAATGTCCCATGTACTGCTGAGAAGAATTTATATTCTGATGTTGTTGGATGGAACACTCTGTATATGTCTATCAAGTCCATTTGTTCACAGGTGTGATTCAGTTCTGACATTTCTTTGCTGACTTTCTTTCTAGTTGATCTGTCCCTTTGTGTCAATGGTGTGTTAAGGCCTACTGTTATAATTGTGTTATTGCTTATTTGATTTTTCATTTCTGATAATACTTGCTTTGTATAGCTGGGTGCTCTGGAATTTGGTGCATATATGTTCAAGATTATTATCTCTTCCTCTTGAAGTTTTCCCCTAACTAGTATGTAGTGACCTTCTTAATCTCTTTGGTCCTTTCTTCATTTGAAGTTCACATTGCCTGCAAACAGAATATCAACCCCCGCTTTTTTTTTTTAGTTCCTGTTGATGAAGTATTGTTTTCCATTATTGGACTTTCAGTCTATGAATTTCCTTTGGGGTTAGATGTGTTTCCTGAAGACAGCATATGGTTAAACGTTGTTTCTTGATCCATTCTGCCAGTCTGTTTCTTTTAATTGGTGAATTGAGGCCATTTACATTAATGGTTATAACTTTTATATTGGTTTATTGTTGACATGTTATCTTTCTGCTGTTGTATCTTTATTTTTCCCTTCTGCTTAATTATCTGTCTTCTTTAGTGGTTTTTTCCTATGTGTATCTAGAATTTCTTTGAGTATTCTTTGCAGGGTTGGTTTGGTGATCATGAAGTTCTTCAGCTGTTCTTTGTCATGGAAGTATCTTATTTCTCCATCCATTTTGAAGGACAGTTTTGCAGGGTGCATCAGTCTGGGTTGGAAGTTGTTTTCCTTTAGGATCTGAAATATTTCACTCCATACTCTTCTTGACTTCATTGTTTGTGTTGAGAAGTCTGCTGTGAATCTGATAGGTTTTCCTTTATAGGTGATCTGTCTTCTCTCTAACAGCTTTTAATATTCTGTTCTTATGTTGGATTTCTGGGATGGTGATTATTACATGTCTGGGTGTAGTTTTATTTTGGTTATGGCTATTTGGAGTTCTATATGCTTCACTAATCTGAATGTCAGTCTCCATTCTTGTGTTTGGGAAATTTTCAGCTATTACTTCTGTAAATAGCCTCTTGATATCATTTGTGTTGTCCCCTTCTTTTACATTTATCCCTATTAATCTTATGTTGCTTTTCTTTGCATCATCTTGCAGCTGTTGAATTGTTATTTCCTGATTCCTTGTTATTTTAAAAGATCTTTCCTTTCCTGTTCACTAGCTGCAATCTTATCTTCGAGGTCTGAAATTCTATCTTCACTTTCATTGAGGCAGTTTTGCCAACTTTTAATAGAATTTTTGATTTCGTGTATATCTCTTTGAATCTGCTTCATGTATTCTGTTTGTTTCTTATACTGTTCATTCAGGGATTCTGTTTGCTTTTTTCCTCTAATTTCTTAGCTGTGTCTTCTTCAGATTCATTCACTATTTCTTTCACTACTTTTATCATTTCTTCTTTTACCTGGGGGATTATTTCTAATTTGAGTTCCTTCATAGCTTCCCATACTTGCTTCTTTATTTCAGTTGATACCATTTCAGGTATTTCATGTGTATGACTGGTATTTTCTTCTATTTTTTGTGGCTTGCAGGCTTTCTTGGGATGGGTTGGGGGTTTGAGATTGCATTTTGGTCTTTCCTTTTGTCATTTTCCTATGTTTCTGTGTTTCAAGCAATGTTCCAAAACTTTCCCTGAGAGTGTTGGGAATCACCTCCTGTGCCCTCAGCTCCCAGGACTCATGGGCCTTGGCTCCCTTGGTTGAATGAAGGTCACTGGGCGTGGTCCACTCAGGCCCGCAATCCTCTCAAGACTAGTCCAGTGTCCTAGGGGGCTGGGTGGGCATCCAAGAACTGGGAGAAATGTCCCAAACTCTCCTGGGCCAGGGCCAGGGAGCTGGAACTCACCTTGCTACTGCGTGGGCCTAACTCCCCTCTTGGCACCGGCCTGGTCCCCTAGTTGAATAAAGGTCACTGGGCGTGGTCCACTGAAGCCTGAGAAACCTCTCCAGGCTAATCTAGTGTCCTAGGGGGCTGGGCAGGCACCCAAGCACCGGGAGTGATGTCCCAAATTCTCCCTAGCCAGCACCAGTGAGCTGGAACTTTCCTTGCCACTGTGCGAGCTGGAATTTCCATCGCCACCAAGTGGGTCTAACTCCCCTCTTGGTGACAGCCTGGTCTCCTGGTTTTCTGACATTTGAATTTGACATTTGCAGTATAGTTTTTAGGTATTTATCCTGCTTGGTGGTCTCTGAATTTACTATATTTGAGGTTTAATGTCATTATTTATGGGAAAATGTTAGCCATTTTTATTTGATACATCTTCTGTTCTATTCTCTTTCTTTTCCTTATAGTATTCCATGTTAACAGTTTTGAAATTGTTTCATAGTTTTTAAGTATTTTATTGTCATCTTTAAATTTTACTTTTTTATTTCTGTTTTGCAAATTTCAATTAACAGATTTGAGTGCACTGATTTTTCTTCAGTCACTGTCTTAGTTACTTCCTTGCCACTCAGACAAATTATCTGACAACCACAAGTTAAAAAAGAAAAGACTTAGTTTGGCTCCCAATTTGTAGAGGTTTCAGTCCACAGGTATCTGGCTCCATGGTAGGGCAACATTGCAAATGGTCATCACAGAGGAGAAAGAGCTCAGGACATGACAAACAGAAGCAGGGCCAAAACTAAAGGAGAGAGGATATATTCCATTACAGGTTATGCCACAGTGACACTCCTCTTCATACTGTCCTCACCTCTCAACATCATACCCAGTTATAAACCCATCAGTGGACTAATCCAGTGATGAGCAGCATACACCCATGATCCACTCACCTGCAAAAAGTCCCTCTATGAGCACATAAGGCTTTGGAAGGACATCTAAATACAACTATAACAGCCATGTTCAGTCTACTAAGCCTATCCTCAATTATGTTACACAGTTTTCATTGCTAGTATTTCCTTTTGATTCTTTCTTACATTCCATGATCTATATCCTCAGCATATTAATGAGTTTTTTACATTCCCAATCTAATAAAAATAAAAACCATGTCATGTTAATCTGATTCTAATGTTCTCATTATTTTTCAAGCTGTTTTATTACATATGTTTTAGCATGACTTGTAATTTTGTTGCTATTATTATTAAAAAGCAGATATGAAATACTGGGTAATATGAACAGACATAAAAAGGGCTTTGGGAGTGGTGGGACCTGAAGGCCTCCACAGTGAACTCTATTACCTAAATGTGCAGGCACGGGACTTTGCTTGGAACATGGTAGGGCCCCAACCAGCATCCTGACCTTTAGGATGTCACTCAAGTCCTGTTTGAGCCCTGCCCAGCAACCCACAGATAACCAGGAGCTTCCAGGTGTTGAGTGGCATGACCTGAAGGCCTTCACAGCAAACTCTTTCTAGCTGAGCAGCCACAAGACTTTGCTCAGAACCTGGTAGGCCCCCACCCACTGTCAACAAATAGTCTGGGACCTTTGGGTCATCACCTGTGTCCTAGTTCAGCCCCACCCAGCAAACTACAGATAACCAGGAGCTGCCAGGTGTTGAGTGGCATGACCTGAAGGCTGCCACAGTGAACTCTACCTAGCTATGTAGTCCCAGGACCTTGCTCAGAACCTGTTTGGGCCCTGCCTAGTGACCCCAAAAAGCCAGGGAGCTTTTCCTTGTTTGGAAAATTTTCAGCTATTCTGTAAATATCTTATGATATCATTTGCATTATCACCTTTTTCATTTACACTTATTAATCTTATATTGTTTTTCTTTGTATCATCTTGTATCTGTTGAGTTACTTCCTGATTCTTTTTTGTTTTTAAAAGATCTTTCCTTTCCTGTTCACTAGCCTTCGAGGTCTGAAAGTCTAACTTCACATTCATTGAAGCAGTTTTGCCAGCTTTTGATGGCAGTTTTGATTTCCTAGATATCTCTTTGAGTCTGTTTTTTGCATTCTAATTCTTTCTTATATTTTTCATTTAAGGTTTCAATCATTTTGCTGTGTTCCTCTATTTTTAAACTATGTCTTCTTTAGATGCATTCAGCATTTTTTTGTTACATTTATCATTTCTTTTTTTACCTGGGAGAGTATTTCTGATCTGAGTTCCTTTACAGCTTCCTGGAGTTGTTTCTTCACTGCATTTGCTATCACTTCAGAAGTTTCAGGTGTATGACTTACATTTTTTTTCTATGTCCCTGTCTCCTAAGCTTGTTTGGGATGTGCTGGAGGTTTGAGATTGCATTTTGGTCTTTCGTTTTGTCATTTTCCTGTATTTCCCTAGCGTAGTTTAATGCAAAGTTTCAGCTGTTTCTTGGATTGAGGATAGCTGTCTGTACTGCAGGAGTTTCCCCAGTTGAGTAAGGTATTGCTAGGTAGTCCTTACTGGGTCCCTAGTGGCACTCAAAGTCTTCCCAAATGGAGGGGGATGTGCTGAGTAGACCTTCAGTATACCCCACATGACTCACCAAAGCTCCACAGCTGCTTGAGGTCACTGGGCAGGATCCTATCAGATTCTGAGTAGCATACTAAAGCTGAATGGTATGTGGCATACACTGGGTAGGCCTTCAGCTCATGCCAGGGGATGCATCAAAGCTCCCTGATGAGTGAAGCATACAAAAATCCAATTAGCCATAAGCAAATAATAATTAATATCTCAGAAATTGAACACAGGAACAGAATATTAAAAGCTGTTAGAGAAAAGAAACAAATCACCTATAAAGGAAAGCCCATCAGGATCACAGCAGACTTCTCAACACAAACAATGAAATCAAGAAGAGCATGGAGTGAGGTATTTCAAATCCTAAAGGAAAATGACTTCCAACTCAGATTGATGTACCCTGTAAAATTATCCTTCAGAATTAATGGAGAAATAAGATACTTACATGTTAAAGAACAGATGAAGAACTGCATGACCATGAAACTAACCCAGCAAATAATACTGAAAGATATTCTAGATAGACATAAAAATAACTATGACTTAAAGAACAGCAACAGAAAGAAACCAGCAAGCAGCACAAACAATTAAACAGAGGGGAAAGGTAAACAACCAACAGCAGAAAGATAACATGACAAAAATAAGCCAATATATATCACTTATAATCATTAATTTAATTGGGCTCAATTTACCAAGTAAAAGAAACAGAATGGATCAAGAAACAACCCATCAACCCAAAAGGAAATTCATAGACTGAAAGTCAAAGGATGGAAAATAATACTTCATTCAATAGGAATGCAAAAATAAAAGGGGGGGTAATTATTCTGTTTTCAGACAATGTGAACATCAAACCAAGAATGAAGAATAAAGAGGGTCACTATGTACTAATTAAGGGAAAACTTCAAGAGGAAGAGATAACAATCTTAAATATATGTGCAATAAATTTGGGGGCACTTAGCTATATAAAGCAAATATTAATAGAAATGAAAAAGCAATAATACAATTATAACAGGAAAGCTTAACACCCCATTGACACAAACAAGCAGATCAACTAGACAGAAAATCAGCAAAGAAATAAAGGAACCAAATCAAAATTGTGAACAAATGGGCTTAATAGATGTGTATAAAGTGTTCTACTCAACAACAGAATATACATTTTTCTCAGCTTCACACACAGGACATTTTCTTAAAATATACCGTATAGTAACTCATAGAACATGCTTAAGTAAATGCAAAAAGCTGAAGTTATCCCATGCATATTATCTGAACATAGCACTATAAAATGGAAATTAATGACAAAAGAAACTGGAAAAATTCCATAAACATATGAAAATTAAATAAGACACTCCTGAATGATCAATGGATCACAGAAAAAACTAAACAATATCTACAAGTAAGTGAAAATACAAATACAACTTATCAGAAGCTGTGGGATACAATGAAATCAGTCCTGAGAGGGAAATTTATTGCAGTGAATTCCCACATCAGGAAAACAGAATGAACACAAATAAATAACCTGGTGCTATATCTCAAACATCTAGAAAAGGAAGAGTAAGTCAAGCCCAAAACCAAAAAAAGGGAGGAAATTATAAAGATCAGAGCACAAATCAATGCAATAGAGACTAAGAAAACAATACAAAGAATCAATGAATAAAAGAGTTGGTTCTTTGAAAGAATAAATAAAATTGATAACCTACTAGCCAATCTTATTTTAAAAAGGACAGAAAAAACTCAAATTCATACAATAAGGAATGGAAAGGGTGAAATCACTACAGACCCTGTGGAAATACAGCAGATCATCAATACCTACCTCAAAAAACTTTACTCTCATAGATTTGATAACACAGAAGAAATTGAAAGATTCCTAGAAATATAGGAATTACCAAAGCTGAATCAAGAAGATGTAAAACTGCTGAATAACCCAATTTCAGTTAATGCAATTGAAAATGTGATTAAAACCTTACCAACAAAGAAAAGCCCAGGTCCTGATGGATTCACAGCTGAGTTCTATAAGAAATTCAAGGAAGACTTAATGCCAACACTGCTCAAACTCTTCAATGAAATTGAAAGGGAAGAAAATATCCCTAACTCATTCCTGGAAGCAAGTATTACCCTAATACAAAAACCAGAGAAAGATCCAATAAAAAAGAGAAATATAGGCCAATCTCCCTAATGAATATACATGCAAAAATCTCCAATAAAATACTTGTAAACAGAATGTAGCCAGTCTTGAAGAAGATTGTACACCATGACCAAGTGGAATTCCTCCCAGGAATGCAGGGATGGTTCAACACACACAAATCAATAAGTGTAATGCCTAATATCAATAGAGTCAAAGATAAAAGAATCACATGGTCATTTCAATAACTGTAGAAAGAGCATTTATAAAACCCAATGCTCATTCATGATAAGAAACCTATGGAAAAATCAGAATAGATGGTCTCTACCTCAATAGATAAAAAGCCATCTATGACAAACCAACAGCCAGCATCACATTAAATGATCAAAAACTGAAAGCTTTCATTCTAAAATCAGGAGCAAGACAAGGCTGTCCACTATCACCACTCCTATTCAATATATTGCTGGAAATATCCAGAGCAATTAGACAAGAGAGAAAAATAGAAGGAATAAAGATAAGAAAAGAGGAAGTTAAAATATCATTATTGGCAGATGATACTATACTCTACATAGAAGATCCCCAAAACTCCATTGAAAGACTTTTAGAGGCAATAACAAAATTCAGTGCCATAGCTGGATACAAAGTAAACACTCAAAAATTAATAGCTTTCCTGTATACAAACAACTTCACTTAGAGGAAAATAAGAAAAACCACATCCTTCACAGTTGCATCCCAAAAAATGAAATACTTAGAAATCAATCTAACAAAAAAAGTAAAAGATCTATTCAGTGAAAATTACAGTATCCTGAAAAAGGAAATCAAAGTGGATCTCAGAAAACAGAAAGATATTCTTTGTTCATGGATAGGAAGAACTAACATTGTGAAAATGGCTATTCTCCAAAAATTGTTACACAGATTTGATGCAATCCCAATTAAAATACCACTAGCATACCTCACAGATCTAGAGAAATCATTCTTAAAATTCCTCTGGAACAAGAAGAGACCTAGAATAGCAAAGGCAATTTTGGTCAACAAAGGCAAGAGAGGAGGCATTACAATCCCTGACTTGAAGTTATACTACAATGCTACTATGGTAAAATAAACATGGTGCTGCAATAAAAACAGAGCTAAAGATAAATGGAATAGGTTAGAAGTTACAACCATGGGCTGGGGATTTAGCTCTGTGGCATAAGCACCTGCCTGGCAAGTGTGAGGTCATGAGTTCAATCCCTGGTACAGAAGAAGAAGAAGAAGAAGGAGAAGAAGAAGAAGAAGAAGAAGAAGAAGAAGAAGAAGAAGAAGAAGAAGAAGAAGAAGAAGAAGAAGGAGGAGGAGGAGGAGGAGGAGGAGGAGGAGGAGGAAGAGGAAGAGGAAGAGGAGGAGGAAGAGAAGGAGAAGGAGAAGATACAACCACAACTACAAACACAGTCACCCACCTTATCTTTGACAAAGGGGCCAAACAAATGTACTAGGAGAAGGATAGTCTCTTTAATAAGTGGTGCTGGGAGGGGATCCAAGATGGCCAAATGAGTGGTGGCATGATAGAGAGTCCTTCTGAAAAAAACCAACTCAGATGCTGGAATCTGACAACATGGAGAAAGCCAGACAAAAGGAGAGGAATTCTCATGACCCAGGAAGAAAGTGAGAAAAAAAGAAAGAAGAAGAAGCAGGGATGGAGGGCTGGAACTAGGCAAGCTATGGGCGCCATACTGGCACGTCTTAGAGTCAGGTGACTCACGATCAAGCTAAGATCGTGGCCCTGCCAAGATAGGGGGTTGGTGAGCTCTAGACCCTCAGCTGGAGGAGGTGCTGCAGGAGGGAGTGGAAACAGTGAGTCAAGCTGTGTGAACTTTGGTGAGTGATGGGAACTGGATTCCCCAGAGCCGGAGGACCAGCTAGATGACATTTTGGAGTTGGGCAGGGCCAGTTTGAATCAAAACCCTAGGCAGCATCAGTTGAAGGAACCTGGTCCAAAGCAGATTAGTGGGATCTGCTTGGGCTGGGCCAGGCCCCTGGTTAAAACCCAATATCTGGGGATGAGGCTGTTCTGAGCCAGTGGCATCCCCAGGGAACACAAACTCACTGAAGCATCCACTGGTTGACTGACATAGGGGAAGAGCCAGCTCACAGTGTGCACCTCGCAGATCAGCAGTGGACTGGGGCATGGCAATTCCCTAGCCGGTGTGCTGCAGAAAAAACTGTAAGCAATACGAAAGACCTGGAGACCTCCACCACCCAGCCATCTGAAGGGGGCTGGAAACATGACAAGACAGAAAAACAGCAAAAGGTCTCCAACCACTGAACCAGGGAAAAATGAGTCCAGTAAAGGTAAAAGCAGAGGAGGTTGAGGGCAGCAAACCAGTAATATCAGAGACAGCCTCATCAGAAATAAAGAAATACTTCCGTGACCTCATTGACAAATTTAAATTGAAAATTCTAACTCAGGTGAGCAAGATATAAGATTAACAAAAGAATTCCTCAAGTAGACACAAATGAAACAATGGAGAAACCCAGAGAAAGGAGAGAAGCCTTTGATGAAGAATATAAACAAAAACTAGAATACATGAAACAGATCCAAAGAGAATATCAGGAAATTAAAAACTCCATTGAAAGCTGGCAAAACCTTTTAACAGAAACTAAAGACAAACTTTTAAAACTTGAAGGTTGATTTGCAACATATGATTGTGAAAGCAAGAATCTCTTTAAAATAACAAGAAACCAGGAAGCAATGATACAAAGGCTAGAAGATGACAAGAGGATTTATAACCTAAGAATAAAATATGTGAATGAAGATGCAGCAACAAATACAAATGAAATAAAAAGTCTATTCACAGAAATAATTAAGGAAAACTTTCCAAACATAGGCAAAGGAAGTGAAGTTCAGATAAATGAAGCATACAGAACTCTAGCCAGCTACAACAAAAACAGATCTACATCCAGACATATAATAATCCAGATCCCTGAAATCCATCACAAGAACAGAATATTAAAAGCTGTCAGAGAAAAGAAACAGATTACCTATAAAGGAAAACTCATCAAAATCACAGTGGACTTCTCAATGCAAACCATCAAATCAAGAAGAGCTTGGAACAAAATATTCCAAGCCCTGAAAGAAAATAACCTCCAGCCTAGAATGATGTACCCTGCAAAACTGTCTCTCAAAATTAATAGAGAGACAAGATATTTCCATGACAAAGAGGAACTAGGGGAGTTTGTGACCACCAATCCAACCCTGCAAAGAATAGTGAAGGACATTCTAGAAAGAGAGAAGAAAATCACCAGGGTTCCAGGAACAATGTCAG
The DNA here is from genome assembly GCA_004027455.1 of Hydrochoerus hydrochaeris. Lineage (NCBI taxonomy): Eukaryota > Metazoa > Chordata > Mammalia > Rodentia > Hydrochaeridae > Hydrochoerus > Hydrochoerus hydrochaeris. Next base: position 30,098 of record PVLA01012272.1, on the reverse strand, counting down.
AGAGGCCTCAAAGAAAGGGGCAGACAGTGGAATGAAGGAGAAAAGTAAACAAGCAACAATGACAGAAAAATAGCATAGCAGAGATAAGACAGAGAAGGTTGGTTATATCGCTGTTTTATCTTGACTGACTTTATTTGAATCTGGTATGCTTGAGAGTATCAAATCTGAGAGTAGAGGCAACTACTCTGAAGATGACAAGATTCAATAGGATACCCATTCTGGTTTGATTTTTAACTGCCTTTGAAGTCCTATAATGTCTCCAATGTTTAGATTTTATTAATAGTGTAATGCAATGCTAAGTTTAATTATACTATGTTTGACAATATAGATGATTTTATTGAAAACAACAAGAGACATCATAGTAATTACCACAGATCACCTAGTATTGTGGTTTTATATGTCCTTTTCATTTCATGTTTCTCTAGGAATTTGTATTATTGACTTGATTTGTTTTTCCCTCTAATACAGAAAGGCTAGATATACATGTAGAGACTTATACATATGTAGAACTTCTAAGTAGTTTACAAGAATGGATTATAGTTATTGTAAAGAAAAAAAAGAGAGGAAAAGAAAATATTCTAAAGGATATAACTGCATATATGTTTGAGTGTGTGGGATTGATAACCATGTTGCTAAGTTCTTGTTCGATGGATGAACAGAACTGATTGCAGTCTCACTGTTTAAATGTCTACTTTGTACCTTTATTTTTGTAACTTGAACAACTACTTCTAAGAGGAAAATATGTAATTATCAACTAGTGATTTCTTATTGGTTACTATTTTTGTTTTGTTTTGTTTTGTTCTTGAAATTTTGTATTATTTCTACCCTCTTTCTGTTTCAAATTTTTTTCTTTAAAGAAAAAAAATAAGTGGTGCTGGAAAAACTGGCTGTCCATATGCAGAAAACTAAAGCTAGAACCATACTTATCACCATGCACTAAATTAAAGTCAAAATGGAACAAAGATCTCAATATTAAAAACAGAAACACTAAATCTGCTGGAGACAAAGTAAGCAGAAACCTTGAAGACATAGGGGTCAGCAGCAAATTAACAAACAAATATCAAACTGCATGGGAAATACTTTCTAGAATCAACAACTGAGACTTCATCTTATTAAGAAGTTTTCACATGTCAAAAGAAATCTCCAATAGAATGAAAAAAAAACATGAATTGGGAAAAAAATTTTAGCCAACTGTCCCACAGACAAAGGACTTCTATCTAGAATATGTAAATAATTATTTTTTAATTTTATTTAAAGAGAAAAAATTAAAACAAAAACGGGTAGAAATAACACAGAATTTAAAAAAAAACACTAAGAAATCACTACTTGATAAATTACATATTGTCATCCTATAAGTAACTGTTCAAGCTATAAAACCAAAACATAAAAGTGGACATTCAAATAGTGAAAATGCCTACAGTTCTGTTCAACAATCCAACAAAAACTTAGCAAGATGCTTATCTATCTTACACACTTAAACATATATCCTTTAGGGCACTATCTTTCCCTCTCTTTTTTACAATAGCTATTACACATTTTGGGTTTTATTACTTCTAGAGGTCTTATTACTTTTTATACTAGAGATACAATGTGATATTTATAAATATGATTCTTACTTATTTCACTTATGAGGATAGTCTCAAGTTGCATTCATTTACCTACAAAGACCTCACGATCATCCTTTTTCATAGCTGAGTAATATTTCATTGTGTAAAAATACATCTTTTTCATCCACTCTATGGTTGATGGGCATCTTGGTTGTTTCCAAGATTTAGCTATTAAAAATTGTTCTGCTATAAACATAGGTGCACATATATCATTGTTACATGACCTCTTCAGTTTTTCTGGGAAAATACCCAGGAGAGAAATAGTTGGATTGAATGGAACTTTCAATCCTAGTCTTCTGAGAGTTCTCCCTACTGATTTCCATAGTGGCTGCACCAGTCTACACTCCCACTAAGAATGGAGCAGTGTTCCTTTTCCCCCAGAGCCTCACCAACATTTGTTAACAGTTGATTTCTTAATGGCAGCTATTCTTTCCAGAGTGACATGAAATCTCAATGGTGTTTTAATTTGCATTTTTCGAATGACCAGTGATGGTGAAAATTTCTTCATTTATTTATTTGCCATTTGTATATCTTCATCTGAGAACTGTGTGTTCATCTCAGATGCCTATTTTTTGAGGGTCTTTGAATTTGGGGGGCTTGATGTTTTCAATTCTTTATATGTTCTGGATATAAGTCTGAGGGGTTGCTGACTAAAATTCTTTCCCATTCTGTGGGTTTTCTTTTCACTCTGTTGGTGATTCCTTTTGAAGTGCAAAAACTTTTCAATATGAGTTGTCATTTCTTTGAAGTGTTTTCTGTGTAGTTTGCATTCCATTCATGAATTCTCTCCCTACCTCTATATCTGCAAGACTTCTACCTACCTTGTCTTCCAGTAGATTTAGTGTTTCTGTTTTAATATTTAGATATTTGATATATTTTGACTTTAGTTTAGTGCATGGAAATAGGCATAGATCTATTTTCAGTCTTCAGTATGTGGAGAGCCAATTGTTCCAACACCATTTATTAAAGAGGCTATCCTTCTGCCAGTGAATATGTTTAGCCCCTTTGTGAAATGTCAGGTGGCTGAGTGTCTTTGTAGTTGTGCTTGCATCTTCTAATATGCTCCATTGATCCTCAGGTCAGTTTCTTTGCCGGTACCAAGCTGATTTTATCACTGTGGTTTTGTAGTACAGTTTCAAGTCAGGAATTGAGATGCCACCTGCCTTGCCTTTGTTGCCCAGAATTGCCTTTGCTATTCTAGGTTTATTCTGTTTCCAAATGAATTTTAGGATTGTTTTCTCTAGATCTATGAGGTATGTCAATGGTATTTTGATTGGGATTGCGTTAAATCTGTATAACAGTTTGGGGAGTATAGCCATTTTCACAATGTTGGTTCTTCCTAGCCAAGAGCAAGGAATATCCTTCCATTTTCTAATATCTTCTTCAATCTCCTTTTTTAGTATAGTATAATTTTCAGCATATAGTTCTTTTACATTTTTAGTTAGGTTAATTCTTAAGTATTTCATTTTTTTAGATGTTATTGTAAAGGGCGATATTTCCATAATTTCTCTCTTGGTGAGTTTTTTGTTTGTGTACAGGAATGCTATTGATTTTTGAGCATTGACTTTGTCTCAAGCTACATTGCTGAATTTGTTTATTACCTCTAGTAGTCTTTTAATGGAGTATTTGGGTCTTCTAGATAGAGAGTATCATGTCATCTGCAAATAGCGATGATTTAACTTCTTCCTTTCCTATCTTTATTCCTTTTATTTCTTTCTCTTGTCTGATTGCTGAGGCTAGTAGCTCCAGAACTATACTGAATAGGAGTGATGATAGTGGACATTCTTGTCTTGTTCCTGATTTTAGAGTGAAAGCTTTCAGTTTTTGTCCATTTAGTATAATGTTGGCTGTTGGTTTGTCATAGATGGCCTTTATGAGATTGAGGTAGACACTGTGTTTTCCGAGTTTCTGACAGGTTTTTATCATGAACATGTTTTGGACTGTATCAAAAGCTTTTTCTGCATCTATTGAAATGACCATGTGGTTTTTGTTTTTGGCTCTGTTGATGTGGTGTATCACATTTATTGATATGCATATGTTAAACCATTCCTGCATTCTTGGAATGAATCCCACTTGGTCATGATGTGTAATCTTCTTGATGATTTGTTGCATTCTATTTGCCAGTATTTTATTGAGAATCTTTGCATCAATGTTCATTAGTGAGATTGGTCTATAGTTCTCCTTTTTGGTTGGATCTTTCTCTGGTTTTGGTATCAGAGTAATTCTTGCTTCCAGGAACAATTTAGGGAGGATTGCTTCCTTTTCAATTTCATTGAGGAGATTAAGGAGTATTGGCATCAAATATTCTCTAAAGTTCTTGTAGAATTCAGCCGTGAATCCATCAGGACCTGGGTTTTTCTTTGTTGGTAAGTTTTTAATTATGTTTTCAATTTCAATAGCTGATATTGGGTTGTTCAAAATTGCTGTATCTTCTTGGTTGAGCTTTGGCAGTTCATATGTTTCTAGAAATCTGTCCATTTCCTCTATATTTTCCACTGTATGTGAGTAGAGATTTTCAAAGTAGGTATTCATGACCTTTTGAATTTCCATGGGATCTGTAATAATTTCCTTTTCAGTCCTTATTGCATGAATTTGTGTTTTTTCTTTTTTGATGAGGTTAGCTAGAGGTTTCTCAATTTTGTTTATTCTTTCAAAAAACCAGCTTTTTGATTCATTAATTCTTTGTAATTTTTTGTTTCAATTGCATTAATTTCTGTTCTGATCTTTGCAATTTCATCTCTTCTATGAGCTTTGAGTTTAGCTTGCTCTTCTTTTTCTAGAAGCTTGAGATGAAGGACTAGGTTTCTTATTTGTGCTCATTCTGTTTTCTTGATATGACAATTTATTGCTATATATTTTCCTCTTAAGACTGCTTTTATAGCATCCCACAGATTATGTTATTTCTGAATTTTCATTGAATTATAGGTATTGCTTTATTTCTTCTTTAATTTCATCTGTAGCCCACTAGTTGTTCAGAAGGTTGTTATTTAAGTTCCATGTATTTATGCAGGTTTTGTGATTTATTTTGCCATTAATTTCCAATTTCAGTGCATTATGGTCAGATATTATGCATGGGAAAATTTCAATACCTTTGCATTTACTTAAGAATGTTTTATAGGATAATATATGGTCTATTTTGGAGAATGTCCCATGCACAGCTGAGGAGAATGTGTATTCTGATGTGGTTGGGTGGATCACTCTGTAAACATTTACTAAGTCCATTTGCTCACAGGTATGATTCAGTTCTATTATTTCTTTGCTGACTTTTTGTCTAGTTGATCTATCTCTTTGTGACAATGGGCTGTTAACATCCCCTGTTATAATTGTGTTCTTGTGTATTTGGTTTTCCATGTCCATTAGTATTTGTCTTATATAGTTGGGTGCTCCTGTATGTGGTGCATTTATATTTATAATTATTAGTTCTTCCTCTTGGATTTTTCCACAAATGAGTATTTAGTGACCTTCTTTATCTCTTTTAATCATTCTAGGTTTCAAGTTCACATTGTCTGCAAATAGAATAGTTACCCCTGCTTTTTTCTGGGTTCCTGTTGCATGGAATACTGTTTTCCATCCTTTGACTTTTAATCTGAGTTTCCTTTTGGGTCAGATGTATTTCTTGTATACAGCATATTATAGGATCATGTTTCTTGATCCATTCTGTCAACCTTTTTCTTTTGATAGGTGAATTGAGTCCATTCACATTTATGGATATAACTGATATGTACTGGCTTGACTTTGCCATGTTATGTTCCAGTTGTTTTCTTTCTGCTTTTTCCCCTTGTTTTATTGCTTGTCCTGTCTGATGGTTTCTTTCTGTTGTTGTTCTGGAGATTATGGTCATTTTTATCTCTTTCTAGTATGTCTTTCAATACACTTTCTAGGGTTGATTTGATGGATATGAATTTCTTCAGTTGTTCTTTGTCATGGAAGTATCTTGTTTCTCCATTAAATTTGAATGAAAGTTTGGCTGGTTACATCAATCTGGGTTGAAAGTTGTTTTCTTTCAGGGATTGAAATACTTCACTCCAAGCTCTTCTTGACTTAAGGGTTTGTGCTGAAAAGTGCCATGATTCTATTGGGCTTTCCTTGATAAGTGAGTTTCCTTGATAAGTGTCTTTTCTCTAACAGCTTTTAATAGTCTCTTTTCATGCTGCATGTTTGGGATCTTAATTATTATATGTCTGGGTGTAGATTTATGTTGGTTGTTACTATTTGGCAGTCTATATGCCCCACTTAACTGCATATCAGATTTTTTCCCCATGTTTGGGAAATTTTCTGCTATTACTTCTGTGAATAGTTTACCTGTGTCACTGCATCTTCATCTTCACTGATTCCTATTAATCTTATATTGTTTCTCTTGGCATCATCTTGAAGCTGCTGGATTGTCATTTCATGCTGCTTTGTTATTTTTAAAAGTTCTATCCTTTCCTGATCACTAACTGTGATACTGTCCTCAAGGTCCGAAATCCTATCCTCAGCTTCCTTTAGGCGATTTTGCATGCTTTCGATAGAATTTTTTGTTTCTTGGATGTCTCTTTGAGTTTGTTTCATGAATTCTGCTTGTTTTCTATATTGTTCATTCAAGGTTTTCATCACTTCCCCATGCTCCTGTATTTTTTAATCTATTTCCTTTCTAGCTGCAATGAGCAACTCCTTTACTAAGGTTGTTATTTCTGTCTTTACATGAGAGATTACCTCTAATTTGATTTCCTCTATAGCCTCATGGGGATGTTTTTTTTTAATTTTTATTTCACCTGCTATCTTTTCAGAGATTTCTGGTGTGTTACCTTTGAAGTCCTCTATTTCAATGTCTCCTGTACTTGCTCCTGATGGACTAGATGTTTGAGATTGCATTTTGCTTTTTCATTTTGCCATTTCCCCCTTTGGGGTTAATATTTGGTCCTTCAATTCCACTAATGTCAACTGTTGGTAGTGTGTATTTTGGGGTCCTACTGTAAGGTTGATGTTTGTCCAATTTCTGTATCCCACAATGAAGAGGTGGGCCAGACACCTGAACTCCCCCTGCAGGGCCTGTTGGGTGAGGCCTATATTCTTCCTAGGCTGACAAGCCTAGGAGTATTGATGAAAATCAACTCTTAGTTCCTGCTGTTATTATGTCTTCAGGTTGTTCAGAGTCACCAGATCTTCCTGTTTATAGTGTTTGCCTCAGCTGGGACCTTACTGTGTCTCTGTATCTCATAGGCCCTTTTAATTTTCTCCAGATTGGGGGAGGCCTTATTGGCACCCATCTCAACCTACCTGATATTCTCTGTATGGAGGAAGGACTCACCTACCTTGCCAAGTTCACCAATGGTCTACTTCTGGAGGGGGCTTAGCCATTGCTCTTGTTTACCCAATGAAGATGGCAAAATCTATTCCTATTTTAGTGGCAAACTCACCTCACTGATGGAAGCCTGCTGAGTTCTGTTTGGATGAGGGGTTACTGAGTCTCCCCTCAATACAGCTCAGTTAATCCACCTCAGTCCAAGGTGGGGGGAGATGTGGGAGCCAAAGTTCAACAGCAAAACTACATCCAGGATGTGGTGGGGTCCCCAATGGCAGTGTGGGACTATGGAGGCCCTTGTTGTGGGCTGGAGTTCCTGAGGCCTGAGGTGGGTGGCTGGGACTGTGGGGACATAGGAGGGGCTCAGGTCTGGCCTGGCCCTGCACACACCACTGGCTGAAATTCCTGGGTCTCACAAAGTGGTCTATTGGAATGAATGGTGGGGGTTGTGGGAGGGGCCCGGGTCTGGCCTGGCCCAGCATGTACAGCTGGCTGGAGTTCCTGGGTCCTGTGAGGTGGTCTGCAGGAATAGCAGGAGTCATGGGAGGAGCCCAGGTCTAGCCTGGCCCCATGCACATGCACATTGCTGGCTGGAATTCCTGGGTCCCACGAGGTGGTCTGCAGGGACAGTGAGGGTTGTGGGAGGGGCCCAGGTCTGGCCTGTCCCATACACACTGCTGGCTGGAGTTCCTGGGTCTCACAAAGTGTTCTCAGTGTAAAGAATTTTTTAAAAATCAGGGCCCTGAAATTCAAAGATTTAATCCAAAACTGGGCAACTGAGATGAATACACATTTTTTCAGATGAAGAAATACAAGTGGCAAATAAATACATGAAAAAATGTTCAACATCCTTGGTCATTAGGGAAATGCAAATAAAAACAACACTGAGATTACATCTCACTCCAGAAAGAATAGCCAAGATCAAGAAAAACCACCAATAACAAATGCTGGAGAAGCTGTGGGGGGGAAGGAACTCTTCTGCACTGTTGGTGGGAATGTAAACTGGTGTAGCCACTGTGGAAATCAGTCTGGAGGTTTCTCAAAAAGCTGGGATTGGAGAGCCTATTGGACCCAGCTATTCCACTTCTGGGCATATTCCCAGAAGAACTGAAAACATCATACTACAGTGATGTATGTGTGCCCATATTTTTATCAGCACAATTTGTAATAGCTAAATCTTGGAAACAACCCAAATGACCATCAGCTGAGTAATGGATAAAAAAGATGTTGTGCTTGTATACAGTGTAATACTACTCATGTTTCAAGAAGAACCAAATTGATGCTTTTACAGATAATAGGATGCATCTTGAGACCATACTCAAGTGTAAATAAATCAAACTCACATGTGTATATACAGTATTGTCTTCCTAGTGAAAGAAACTGAAAGAGTAAATGAGATATAAAATCTCCAAAAAATATTGTGAAAGGGTAAGAAACTTCTCAAAGAAGAAAAAATAACTCAGGGAAAAGGAGAAAAGAAGGAAGAGAAAAGAAAAAAAGATATAAATTTGTATATATGCACTTAAGATCACTAAGATGATTATACTACTAATTTTATTAGTTCTTGAAATAAAACAGTTAGCAGTAGGATCAGACTACTTTCCAATGACTATATCTGGTAATTCAATTAAGAGTTTTGAAGATAACTATGCGAAACAACATAATTAGTTATGTTCCCATCAGCTTGTTTTGAAAAGCCTACACTGTTATTGTTTTGGGCTCTTTGTTCTTTACTTGACTTTTACTTATTTTACCTAAAGTTTTGTTTTGTTTTGCTTTTCCCTCTAATACAGAAAGAACAGATGCACTTGTATTTAGATGTAAGCATCTAAAGAGCTTACAAGAATTGATTTTAGTATGTGTGATGGTATGAACAGCTACACTGAAGAAAGTGAGACATCATGGTAGCCATTCCTGATTTCTTATCATTTTGTTTTGAAGTCTAAAAATGCTTTTATTCTTGGTTTTGATTGGTGTTAGTCTGTTTTCACTTATTTGACTTTAATATGTGTGAAAGTATTGACAGCTATTTTGAAGAAAACAAGGATCATTAAGGTAGCCATTATTGATTTCCTATTGTCTGGTTTTGAAGACTCATACAGTTTTCATACTTTTGTTTTGACTGCCTTTATACTATTTTGTTTTGTGTTAACTTACTGTATGTGAAAGTCTGGACAAACTATTTTGAAGAAATCAATAGACATTATGGTAGCCACTGCTGATTTCCTGTTGTCTTATTTTGAAGTTCTGTATTATTCAGGTTGTTTTGCTCTCATCTATTTTTTTGTTTTGTTTTGTTTTGTTTTGTTTTATTCTCTTTAAAATAAAAAAGGGCTTTAGTTAGAGGCTTTACTTACTTGGCTAGGAGTTTGGTGTTTAATGAAGCAGTAGGAATCAGAGACTTCAATTTTCTTTAATGTTCCTTTTTGGTCTCCCTTGTTTGGGTTTCCCTAGAAATTGGGGTAGGAGATTAAGGTGCATGGCAAGCTGACTGGACCAGCAGACAATCTGTCAATCATGAAAAGCTATGACACTACAGCTGGGACAAAGTTCAGAGCACCTTCAAAGCCCTATGTAGGATTGCCTCACTTTGTAAGGAGATACAGAAGAAGAGTGACTACTTTGCCACCACTGCCCCATATACTTGCAGAAGCCCATCTGTGTTGAGGGCACATTTTCTCTTTTTTTCAGTGCACTCTTCTTCTTTAGTATTTCTTTTTGTCCTCTTTTTTCTTTTCTTCTTGAATAAACATTGAACTTTTACATGCATCAGTTGTCCTATCAAGTTGTTGGGCAGGACAGTGAGAGCCTGGAAAAGATGACTGGCCACCTCACTAGTCAATAACAGTTTTGGTGAGGCAGCCAGGAAATACCAAGCAAAGCCAAGAAGACTTGATGGGGCACAAAATGGGGACAGGTAACACTTAGAAGTGCAGCCCTATGCACCTGCTTACTGAAGTCCTGCCGCACTGCCAAGCCAACCTAGTGCTTTTGCCTGTGCCATGCACTGAGCTGAGAACACAAACTCAGCACATCAGCTGGAGGGTCCTGCCCCAGAGGGGTGGACAGCCAAGAGAGTTGGGAACTGGGAATCTCTGAACTCAGTGCAAGGGTAATGCAGCTGAGCATGGTATCCTGGGAACACACTGATACACCTTGAACCTCAACCTTTGGAGTCATGACCGCACTCCAAGGCCTGTGGTGGCAGCAGTGGTAGAGGCACATGGGGGTGAGCATATAGCCATGGCCACTGAGAACTTGAGCAGCTGTCCCAGCTAAAGCAGTGTTGTGCTATGCCACGCCTGGAGCCTGGGCTGCCAGCCTGCACTTACCTCTGCAAGGTGAAATGGAAGCACAGGCTTGGCCAAGTGGAAGTCAACGCACTTTCCACATGTGACTGCCAAATTCTTTCTCTGGGTGAGCAGGCTAGAGGCAGCTTTCCACCAGCCTGCTTCCTGACAGATTTTCTTCCTGTAAAAGAGAGCTGGAGTTTATTTCTCACCCAGCCCACTTGAGGAAGCTGGCCGAGCTTTCCCTCCAAAATTCTCTTCCTGGTAGCCAGGCCAGAGAGGATGCCCTGACCATGGCATGCAGAAACAGCCAGCATGGGATTGACAGGGAGAGCCAAAATAGCAGGTGTCTTCCCAACCTGCTTCTTGCTTCCTGTGGCCACTGCTGCAAGGCCAAGGTCTGAGTACATAATGGCACGCATCCAAGCTATAGCAACACTGGCCCTTCTACACTTTCCCCTTCACTTTCTCCTTTCACCTTGCTGGCCCCGTGCTACTCCCACTCCACTCTGCACTATACCAGGTGCTTCCCATCTGTGTCCTGAGACAAGCCCAGCTGGACACTCTTTGCTCCCTGGCACTCCCATTCTTCTCCCATATCTATTACTTCCCTTGGTGTGGCACATGGCAGGGAACTGAGGCAAAAGGACTCATTTCCACCACACTCCCTCCCTTTGGCAAGCAGAGGGAGCTGCTGCACTTCAAATAATTTATCTGTCAAAAATCTAACCTTACCCTGAGGCCCTAGTACAGTCATACAAACTTTCTATCTGCTATAGTTCTAGACTATAATTACCTTGTGATCTGGAAAATTTATATTCAGAACTCAGCTGTGATTTTCCCTCTGTGTGGCTTTTATCTCCCCTGCCCCAGCCTGAAGATCTGTTTCCCTGTACTAGAGAATGAGTTTCCTGGAAGACTTTATCTCATTCTTGTCTTTGCTCCTAGAACCTAAACAGTGTGGCAGAATAGGTGTCCGATAACTTGTTGGGTAAATGACATTCTGGGATGTATCAACCTGAGACAAGGAAATAAAGTCTCTCACTTTAGTGAAAATCCATAAGATGTAGGACTTTTTGAGGTGAGGATTATTGAACTGCAACTGGTATTAAACTTTCTAGGTCCCATCTCATGTGGACAGTGCAGAGAAGCTTTTTTTTTTTTTTCTTTTGGTCTTTTTGAAACAGGATCTCAATATGCAGTTAAGGTTGGCCTTCAGCTCACTTTGTAGCCCAGGCTGATCTCAAACTTGCAATGATCCTCCTGCCTTACCCTCCCAAGTGCTGGAATTACAAGAGTGCACCACCAGGCCCAGCAAGAGAAGCATTTTTTATGTGCTTTCCACATTAAAAAGCAGCAGAGTTCCAGCTAGAAAAAAAGAGAAAGGTAAGTATAAGCCAGGTAAATCATGAACTTGCTGTGCATAAAACATTTTTTTGAAGAAGTTGAAACTGAGGGCCGGGGATTTAGCTCAGTGGCTTAAGCACCTGCCTGGCAAGCACGAGATCATGAGTTTGATCCCTGAAACCAACAAACAAAAAAAAGACACTGAAACTAATTAAAAGCTGACGTTATAGAAAGAGAACCAAATTCTATGAAGAGGGTAGAATGGTAAGCAGCAACAAATCAGCCTCTCCAAGATTCAGATTCCAGACACTGGAAGATAACAACCTAGGGGAGAAAAGGAGGGAGGTGGATCCCTGAGAAGGATCTGAAAGGAAAATTGGAGCCTACAGAGAAATTGAAGAAACAGACCACAATGGAAAAAAAGAAGAGGGTAATCTGTACTTTCTTCCCATCTCTTGGCTTGAGGAAAAAGGAAGATGAAATATATGATGTTGAAGGCCTTCAGGGAGAAATACACCAGTGGGATGGAACAGTAGAGAGGAGCACAACAGCTGCTGAGTGACTCCAGTCCAAGCATCTGCCATATCCTCAGGAGACAGTGCTTGGTTGGATGTCATGTCATAGAGGGACCAACTAAAACTGGGGACTTAGAGTAACCAAACAATGGTTTCATCACAAGGTTTCCAACGTTAAACTCCTATGGAGAGTGGGTGAAGGACAAGCCCAAGATATGTCCATGGCCAGGAACCTGTGGTCAGCCCAGAAAGAGATACCAAAATGTTATAAACTGAATGACTCACTTCCCATCCCCATTACCATGGGCCAGTTTTATTCTGAATTCTGGGGAGTTATAAGTTTCAGAACAGACACCCTACTGCTGACTTTCTGGTGATTATCCAGAATGGATCTGGGCTCTGGCGGCCTCCCTTCTCTACACATGAGAGCAGAGTCATACCTTGAATTGGACACTGTCACAAAACTGTAGACAAATAAAAGATAGTCACAGGCTTGAAATCACAGAGAAACTTCTTTTTTTCTTCTTTGCTTTATTTTTAATTTATGTTTATTTTAAAATTTTGATTATTGTTTTTGTTTGTGAGAGTAAAAACATTATTTTTAATTGTTTGGTTTTTTCTTTCTTTCCTTCCCTCCCATCTTGTGTACAAGTTCCCTAAGGCATGGGTAATCCTTGTCCTTCAGCCTTGCTTCTAATCTCTTAAAACTTCTTTCATTTCTGTATTTTTTTTCCTCTTCTCTCTTTAAAAGTTTTTACCCCTTTGGGTAAAATCTCTTCCTTAGTGGATATTTAATTTATATAACCTTCTGATTTACTGTAGATTTTGTTATATAAATGTAAATCTTGTATCTATGGTTAAAGGTAACAGATTACTAGTTATCACAGTTTTTCATCCTTGAAACTATTTGATGTTATTCTTACTACTGATTGTACAGCTTTAGCCAAGGTGACATAGTTATTGTGATCAATTGACCTTCCTTTTATACCAATACCTAGATTGCATGGTGGTCATAAACAATGCTACAGTCTAGTGCCAAAAAACTGGGTACTGGTCAAAACTGACACTTCTGCTACCTAGTACCTAGTAAATAGAAGAGACAGGATCCTACGACAAACAAAAGGCCACAAGTCTTCTATGCTTAGGAGACATCTCTGAAAAGTACTCATTTCCTTAAGAGGTCATGATATTAGTAATAAATACATCTACCATAAGCAATGTACAAGCCTCAAGGCAGAGAACAAATAACAAAAAATAGAAAATGAGAAAACATACAAGCAAGATGAAACCCAACATACCCAACTTACTCAAGGCAAATCCAGGGGACACTGCTGTGGAAGAAATCAAAAGCCACCACCTGAATTTTCTGAAAGGATAGCAGAAGTGTTAAGGACCAGATACTGTAATTAATTAGGTTTAGAAGTCTGAGGCTGGTGTGTGTTGCCCTGTGGGTCAGGAGGTATGCAGAAGCTTTGCTTGCCCCCAGTTATGGCAGGAAGACCCCAGAACCTTGATGCTCATAGAACAAGACAACATTTATTGATGAAGCTGTGGCTCTCTGAAACACTATGGCAGTTGCAAAGGTTTGGCTTGGAAGAGAAACAGGTTCTCAACCCAGTCCTTATTCTTTACATATGTGTTGTTTCTCCCTTACTACTTTACTTTAACCACCTCTGCCATTCCAAGAAATGATCACAATCCCACACCAATTGCTTAAAACCTACTAAATAAAAAAAAGGGTTTTTGTCTTTACCCAACCTGAGGCACTGATCTCCCAGTCCCCGAGAACCCACAAATTTAACTTTGTATTTCTTTATCCTCCCTTGCCATACCCCTCAAGCAGGCAACTGAGGGCTTGGCCAGCCCCCAGCAGAAAAGTAACAAAATAGATAAATAAATCACTTGACAATGCTAAAGCAGAAATAAATACATAAATAATTAAAGAAATAATGACCAAAATGAGGGAAATGGTTAGCAAATCTAGACAGATCTTTTAAAAATAGAGGAGCTCATGAAACACTTAAAACCATAAATGTCCAACATAGAATAGAGCTAGATTCTATAAAACAGAATTAACTGTAAATGCAAGAGATGAAAAATTCTATTGAAACTATACACAAGAGAGCCAATCAATGTGAAGAGGGAATATCAGATCTACAATGCAGGGTTTTGGCTGGTAAACACCAAAAGAATGAGTGCTTAAAAACAGAAAGCAACCACAAAAGATCAATACAACTACAGCTAGATGATGCAAAGAAAATCATAAGATTGATCAGAATCAATAAAAAATCAGGACACAGTGCAAAGAACACCAAAAAGCCTGTTCAAAAAATAATAATGGCAGAACACTTTCTGAGCATGCAAAATGAATTTGAAATACAAATAAATGATATATACAGAACTCCAATGAACCGTGATCAGATAAAACTACACCAAGTCATATAATGGTCCACATTCAAGAAATTCAACTCAAGGACAGAATAGTAAAAGCTATTAGGGAAAAGAAACAAATCACCCATAAACAAAAGTCCATTAGAATCGCAGCATACTTCTCAACACAAATCCTTAAGTCAAACAGAACTTGGAGTGAAGTATTTGAAACCCAAAAAGAAAAAACTTCCAACCAACATTGATGTACCCTTTAAAACTGTCTTTCAAAATTAATGGAGAAACAAGATACTTCCACAACAAAGAACAACTGAAGAAATTCATGACCACCAAACCAACCCTACAAAGAATACTGAACGACATTCTAGAGAGAGATAAAAATGACTGTGGTTCCAGGAACAGTGGCACAGCAGGATCATCTATCAGGGCAAGCAATTAAATGGAGGGGGAAAGTAGGGAGCCAATGGCAGGAAAACAGCAACACAGAGATGAGCCAGTGCATGTTGGCTGTAATCACTAATGGAGATGGCCTCAATTCACCAATGAAAAGAAATGTAGGCAGAGTGGATCAGGAGACCATATCTTTTAGTATGATTTATATCAAAAAACACACTTAACAGGAAATTAAATTCACAGACTGAAAGTCAAAGGAGAGAAAGTAATGTTTCATGTGACAGGAACCAGAAAAAAGCCAGGGTTGCTTGGACATCAACTGCAGAATGGATAAGAAAGATATGGAAATTTTATACAATGGAAAGCTACTCAGCTATAAAGAAAGACAACCTCAAGACTCTTGGAGGTAAATAGATGCAAGTTGAGATCATGCTCATGGGTGAATATTGTGTTATCTTCCTAGTACAAAAATTGAAGGAGTTAGTAGAACAAAAAATGCACAATAGATATTGCAAATGTCTAAAAGGGAAAAGCAGTAGCCTTTGTTAATTTCCTATTATCTGTTTTGAGGCCCTGTATTGTTTTCATTGTTCTGTTTTGTTTGGTTTTATCCTGTCTCATTTTGTTTGATTTTATTATATCTCATGGTATGGGCAGCTGTTTCAAAGATAACAAAATATATTACAGTATACATTGTTGATTTCCTATTATCTTGTTTTGAAGCCCTATATTGCTTTCATTATTTTGTTTGATTGATTTTATTCTGTTTTCTTTTGTTTGATTTTATGATATCTGATTGTGTAGGCAGCTACTCTGAAGATAACAAGAGGCACTATAGTAGCCACTGTTGATTTCCTATTATCTTGCTTTGAAGTCCTGTATCACATTCACAGTTTTGTTTTGATTGACTCTATTGTTTTATTTTGTTTGGTTTTATTCTCTTCAAAATAAATATCTATCCGTTATAATCTTCAATGTGAATGGTCTCAATTCACTGATCAAAAGAAACAAATTGGCAAAATAGATCGAGAAACAAGATCCAACAAGATGCTTCGCATAAGAAACACATTTAACTCAAAAAGAAATTCATAGACAGAAAGTCAATACACAGTGTGAGTGGAACCTGGAAAAAAGTAGGATTAGCTACCTTACTTGCAGACCAAGTAGATTTCAAGTCAAGAACAATCAGAAGAGACAAATAATGTCACTACATGCCTATTAAGGGAACAATCCAAGAGGAATAATATATGCATCAAATACTGGCACATCCAACTACATAAAAGAAACACTAATGGGTATGAAAAGTTACATAAGTAATAATGCAATTATAATAGGGGACCTCAATACTTTACTGCCACAAATGAAAAGATCAACTAGACAAAAAAAAATCAAGGAATATCAGAGCTCAACCAAACTTTTGAACAAATGGACTTCATAGATATCAGCTATAACCATTGAATTTTCCACCCCACATCAACAGAATACACATTCTTCTTAGCAGCACATCCACAATAGATGACCTACTAGCTCATAGGACATACTTAAGTAGAGTAAGTCCTAAACTTATGAATAAATTGTATTCTGGGAGAATGTTTGTAAGTTGAGTTCATTAGTAAATCTGTCAAAGTGAGTATTATATACCTTTGACACAAAATACAATGTCTATTGATT
This sequence comes from Hydrochoerus hydrochaeris, assembly GCA_004027455.1. Taxonomy (NCBI): domain Eukaryota; kingdom Metazoa; phylum Chordata; class Mammalia; order Rodentia; family Hydrochaeridae; genus Hydrochoerus; species Hydrochoerus hydrochaeris. The sequence continues at coordinate 13,603 of PVLA01012272.1, read as the reverse complement.
TCTGCTCCCTAGGAGCCACAGTCCACATCTCCAATGCTTTTCTCAAAAGTTTTGCAAGAAAGAAAATGATAAAGATCACAGCAGAAATAAAGACAATCAAGACAAAAAATAATGAATGAATCGAATATTGGTTCTTTGAAAGATTAAGTAAAATAAACCCTTGGCCAAATTTACCAACACCAATAAAGACTCAAAGGTGTGCAATTAGAAATACAAAGGGTGAAATCACAATAGATTCTGTAGAATTCCAGAAGATCATCAGTACTTACTTTAGGAAACTGCACTAAGATGGAAAACTTAGAAGAAATGGGCATATTCCTAGATACATGTAAATTACCATAACTGAACTAAAAGATATAAAAGGTTTAAATAATTCAGTATCCATCAATGAAATTTTTTATTTTATCTTAAAGAGGTTAAAACTAAGCAGAACAAAGTATATCAGAAGAAAACAATGTAAGTGACAGATTTCAAAGCAAGATAATATGATATCTACCATGGCTATCATCATGTCTTTTGCTTTCTTCCAAATAGTTGTCTGTATCTTCACACACAGTGAATTCATACAAAACAAAATAATATTAAACTAATCAGAACAGAGTGATGAAGGCATTTTAGGCCTTCAAAACCAGACAATAGGAAACTCAACAATGGCTACCATAATATCTCTTGTTCTCATTCAAATTAGCTGTCCATACCTTCATGTAGGTTGAAATTAAACAATACAAAACAGACTAAAACCACTCTGAACAAAGAATAATAGCATTACTGGATTTCACAGCATGATGATATGGTATCAGCAATGGATAATGCCTCTTTTTCTTCAAAGGAGCTGTTCATTTCATCATACATAGTATAACTGATTTTCATAAACTGTTTAGGGGAAGTTCTATGCATGTATAAGCCTCTACATGTGTACCTATCCTTTCTGTATTAGAGGGAAAAATAAAACAAAACAAATTACTAGAAAAACATGAAACAAAAAAGACAATAATAGCAAAGAGCCTAAAACAATGATGATGTAGGCTTTCAAAACAAGGTGGTAGGAACATAACTAGGATTGTTATTTTACACAATGTTCTTCAAGAGTTCCTCAGATCACCAGACACTAACATGCAAAATTGTTCCAGTCCTATGAATGTTAGCTGTCTTGTTCCAAGAACTTAAGGAATTTGTAGCACAATCATCTTAGCTATCCTAAGTGTGTTTATATAATTTCAGATATTTGTTTCTTTTCCCTTCTTTTTTTTTCCTCCTTTTCCCAGAGATATTACTATTTTTTTCCATTTGACCAGATACTTATCTTTCACTGTATTTATTGAGGATTTTGTGTCTTATGTACTCTTACCATTTCTTACACTAGGGAGATAATATGATATTTATACACATGAATTTGATTTATTTCACTTATAAGTATGGTTTCAAGTTGCATCCATTTATTTATAAATATCTCAATGTGATCATTCTTTATAGCTGAGTAGTACCCCATTGTATAAAACTACCACATCTTTTTTATCCTTTCCTGAATTGATGGGAATTTAGGTTGTTCCAAGATCTGGCTATTACAAATTGTGCTGCTATAAACATGGATGCATATATATCACTGTGATATGATGTTTTTAATTCTTTTGGGAATATGCCCAGAAGTGGGATACCTGGGTCAAATGGGACTTCCAATCCCAGCTTTTTGAGGAACCTCCAGACTGACCTCCACAGTGGTTGTACAAGTCTGCACTCCCACCAAAAGTGTAGAAGAGTTCCTTCCCTCCCTCCCCCCGCAGCCTCTCCAGCATTTGTTGTTGGTAGTTTTCTTTATCCTGACTATTCTTTCTGGAGTAAGATGGACTCTCAGTGTGGTTTTAATTTGCATTTCTCTAATGACCATGCTGATCAACATTTTTTCATATATTTGCCTTATGCATGTCTTCATCTGAGAACTGTGCATTCATCTCAGATGTCCATTTTTGGATTGGGTCTTTGAATTTCAGGGGTCTCTTTTTTTAATTCTTTATATGTTCTAGATAGAAGTCCTTTGTCTGAGGGACAGCTGACTAAGATTTTTTTCCCAGTTTGTGGGTTTTCTTTTCACTCTGCTGGAGATTTCTTAGAACTCTTTAATAAGATGTTATCCCAGTTACTGATTCTGGGAAGTATCTCCCGTATGGTTTGATTTTTGTTCATGAATTCTCTAACTACCCTTATGTCTTCAAGGTTTCTACCTAGTTTGTCTTCCAACAGATTTAGTGTTTCTGGTTTAATATTTAGATCTTTAATCCACTTAGATTTTAGTTTAGTACATGGTGATAGGCATGGGTCTAGTTTTAGTTTACAGCATATAATAGCCAGTTTTTCCAGCATCATTTATTAAAGAGACTATCTTTCTTCCAGTGAACGTGTTTAGCCCCTTTATCAATGATAAGGTAGCTGAGTGTGTTTGTAGTTGTAATTGTATCTTCTAATCTATTCCTTTGTTCTTCAGGTCTGTTTCTGTTCCAGTACCATGCTGATTTTATTACAGTAGCTTTGTAGTATAACTTTAAGTCAGGGATTGTGATGCCTCCTGTCTTGCTTTTGCTTCTTAGAATTGCCTTTGCTATTCTAGGTCTCTTCTGGTTCCAGATGAATTTTAGGAATGATTTCTCTAGATCTGTGAGGTATGCTTGTGTTATTTTGATTGGAATTGCATTAAATCTGTATAACAATTTTGGGAGAATGGTAATTTTCACAATATTTGTTCTTTCTGGCTATGAACAAGAGATGTCTTTCCATTTTCTGAGGTCCTGTTTGATTTCTTTTTCAGGGTATTATAGTTTTCCCTGAATAGATCTTTTACATATTTTGTTAGATTAATTGCTAAGTGTTTCAATTTTTTGGATGCTATTTTGAAGGGTGTGGCTGCTTTTATTTCTCTCTCACTGATTTTGTTGTTTGTGTATTGGGATGCTATTGATTTTTGAGTATTGACTTTGTATTCAGCTACCTTACTAAATGTGTTCATTATATCTAGGAGTCTTTCAATTGAGTTTTGGGAGTCTTCTCTGAAGAGTATCATGTCATCTGCAAATAATGACAGTTTAACTTCTTTGCCTATCCTTACTCCTTTTATTTCTCTCTCTTGTCTAATTGCTCTGGCTAGTATTTGTAACAGTATATTTAAAAGGAGTTTCAAAAATGGAAATCCTTGTCTTGTTCCTGATTTTAGGGTTAAGGCTTTCTGTTTGGGGTCATTTAATATAATGCTGGCTGTTGGTTTGTCATAGATGGCTTTTATCATATTGAGGTAAAGACCATTCCAATTTTGTGTAAGCTTCTTATCATAAATAAGTGAATTTTATCAAAAGCTGTTTCTGCATCTATAGAAATGATCATGTGATTCTTATTTTTGGCTCTATTGATGTGGTGGATTATATTTATTGATTTGCATATGTTCAATCATCCCTGCATTCCTGGGATGAATCCCACTTGGTCATGGTATATAATCTTGATGATTTGCTGCATTCTGTTTGCCAATATTTTATTGAGAATGTTTGCATCTATGTTCATTAGAGAGATTGGCTTGTAGTTCTCTTTTTTTGATTGGGCCTTTCTCAGATTTTGGTATTAGAGTAATATTTGCTTCCAGGAATGAGTTAGGGAGAATTGCTTCCCTCTCAATTTCATTGAAGAGTTTGAGGAGTGTCGGCATTATGTCTTTTTTGAATTTCTTGTGCAATTCAGCTGTGAATCCATGAGGACCGAGGCTTTTCTTCTGCATTTCCACAGGGTCTGTAGCGATTTCATCCTTTTCATTGCTTATTTCATAAATTTGAGTTTTTTCTTTCCTTTTTTAAAAAGGTTGGCTATGGGCTTATCAATTTTATTTATTCTTTCAAAGAATCAACTCTTTGATTCATTGATTCTTTGTATTGTTTTGGTAGTCTCTGTCGCATCGATTTCTGCTCTAATATTTATAATTTCCTCCCTTTTTTTGGCTTTGGGCTTGACTTGTCTTTCTTTTTCTAGATGTTTGGAGTGTAGCATCAGGTTGTTTATTTGTGTTCATTCTGTTTTCCTGATGTGGGAATTCACCACAATAAATTTTCCTCTGAGCTTCCTTTTATTGCATCCCACAGGTTCCAGTAAGTTGTATTTGTATTTTCATTTGCTTGTAGGGATTAATTTCTTCTTTAATTTCCTCTGTGACCCACTGATTGCTCAGGAGGGTATTATTCAATTTCCATGTGTTTGTGGGGTTTTTGCAGTTTCTTTTGTAATTAATTTCTAGTTCCCTGGCTCTATGATCTGATAACATGCATGAGATAATGTCCATTATTTGCATTTACTTAAGCATGTTCTGTGGGCTAGAATATGGTCTATTTTACAGAATGAACCATGTGCTACTGAGAACAATGTATATTCTGATGTTGTTGGGTGGAACATTCTGTATACATCCACCAACTCCACTTGTTCACAGGTGTGATTCAGTTCTGTTATTTTTTGCTGATTTTCTGTCTAGTTGATCTGTCCTTTTGTGTCAATGGCATGTTAAGGTCTTCTGTTATAATTGTCTTATGGCTTATTTTATTTTTCATTTTTGTTAATATTTGTTTTGTATAGCTGGGTGCTCCCAAATTTGCTATATAGATATTTAAGACTGTTATCTCTTCCTCTTGGAGTTTTCCCCTAACTAGTATGTAGTGACCTTCTTTATCTCTTCTGATCATTCTTGGTTTGAAGTCTACATTGTCTGCAAACAAAATCACTGCTCCGGCTTTTGGGGGGATTCCTGTTGCATGAAGTATTGTTTTCCATCCTTGGACTTTTAGTCTATGAGTTTCCTTTTGGGGTAGATGGCTTTCTTGTATACAGCCTATGGTTGGATGTTGTTTCTTGATCAATTCTGCCAGTTTGTTTCTTTTAATTGGTGCACTGAGGCCATTTACATTAATGGTTATAACGGGTACATATTGGTTTATTTTTGATGTTATCTTTCTGCTGTTGATTGTTCACCTTTACAGTCTGTTTAATTGTTTGCCTTGCTTAGTGGCTTTTTCCTATCTCTATCTTGAATGTCTTTCAGTATTCTTTGCAGGGTTGGTCACAAAGTTCTTCAGCTGTTCTTTGTCATGGAAGTATCTTATTTCTCCATCCATTTTGAAGGACAGTTTTGCGGAGTACAGGAGTCTGGGTTGGAAGTCATTTTCTTTAGGATCTGAAATACTTCACTCCATGCTCTTCTTGATTTCATTCTTTGTGTTGAGAAGTCTGCTGTGATTCTGATAGGTTTTCCTTTATAGGTGATCTGTCTCTTCTAACAGCTTTTAATAGTCTGTTTTTATGTTCAATTTCTGAGATATTTATTATTATATGTCTGGGTGTAGTTTTATTTTGGTTATGGTTATTTGGAGTTCTATATGCTTCACTGATCTGTATGTCAGTTTCCATTCTCATGTTTGGGAAATTTTCAGCTATGACTTCCATAAATAGCCTCTTGATATCATTTGTGTTGTTACCTTCTTTTTCATGTATACCTATCTGTCTTATGTTGTTCTTCTTTGCATCATCTTGCAACTGTTGAATTGTTATTTCCTGGTTCCTTGTTATTTTTAAAAGATCTTTCCTTTCTTGTTCACTAGCTGCAATCTTGTCTTTGAGGTCTGAAAGTCTATCTTCACTTTCATTGATATGATTTTGCCAAGTTTTGATGGAATTTTTGATTTCCTGTATATATCTTTGAATCTGCTTCATGCATTGTTTGTTTCTTATATTGTTCATTCATGGTTGCCATCTTTTTGCCTTGTTCCTCTAATTTTTAAACCATGTCTTCTTTAGATGTGTTGGCATTTCTTTCATTGCACTTATCATTTCTTCTTTTACCTGGGAGGTTATTTCCAGTCTGAGTTCTTTTATAGCTTCCCAGAGCTGTTTCTTTACTTCAATTGCTATCAATGCAGGTATTTCAGGTGTATGGCTTACAGTTTCTTCTATATCCATGTCTCCTAGGCTTTCTTAGGATGGGCTGGAGGTTTGAGATTGCATTTTGCTCTTTTGCTTTGTCATTTTCTTATATTTCTGGGTTCTGAGCAATGTTCCAAGGTTTCCCCATTCACTGGAAATCACCTCATGCTCCTTCAGCTCAGGAGGTGGGATGCAGGTAGCTCTCTGCCACAGTAGGGGTCACTGGGTGTGACCCAGTTAGGCCTGCAGGGACTTCTGCTGTAGCCTCCAGTGATTTGGGAGGCAGGACAGGATCTTACCAGCTTGAGGTGAAGTGCCAGAGTGATGTCCTAAAGCTTCCCTGTGTGCTAGAAATCACCTCATGCAGGGGACTGAATGTAGGCAGCTGTCTGCATGGGGGGGGGGGTTCACTGGGCTTAGCTCAGTTAGGTCTGCAGGGACTTCTGGTGTGGCCTGCAATGATTTGGGAGGCTGGGCAGGAAGTTTCCAGCTCTGAGAGCAATGTTCCAAAGCTTCCTTGTGTGTGGGAAATCACCTCCCACAGGAGTCTGATTGCAGGCACCTACATCAATGAAACTGAAGAAATAATTTTTTAAAAACTACCAACAAAGAATAGTCCAAACCCTGACAGATTCACTGCTGATTTCTACAAGAAATTTAGAGAACTAGTGGCACTATTCATCAAGCTCTTTAATGAAACTGAAAGGGAAGCAATACTCCCAAACTCATTCTGGGAAGTAAGCATTAGCCTGATACCAAAACCAAAGAAGGATCCAACCAAAAAAGAGAACTAAAGCTCAATCTCTTTAATGAACATAGATGCAAAAATATTCACTATGATATTGGCAAATAGAATGCAGCAAATTGTCAAGAAGATTACACACCATGGCCAAGTAGAATTCAAGCCAGGGAAGTAGAGATGGTTCAACATACACAGATCATAAATGTATTATACCACATTAACAGAATTAAGGACAAAAACCACATGATTATCTCAATGGATGCACAAAAGATTTGACAAAGCCTAACACCCATTCATGATTTAAAAACCCTAAAGAAAACAGCAATTTTATCTCAATCTCAGTAAAGTTATCTATGACAAACCAATAGCCAACATCATACTAAATGGTCAAACTGAAAGTTTTTCACAATAAACTCAGGAGCAAGACAAGAACATCCTCTATCACCACTCCTATTCAATATAGTTCTAGAAAAATTTACCAGACTAGTTAGAGAACAGAAAGAAATAAAAGGAATATGAGCTGCCCACAGACTGAGGAGAACTAGGAAGGAAGCTGTGCCTTTGCCTGTAAGCCAGCCTGCATGCTGACTGGGGAGAGAAGAACACTCCAACCTCTATAAGCAACCAGCTGATTCAGAGGAACTGCAGAATTTGATTGATTTTGCAAACCTAAAGCCAGTAGTCTAAGTGACTATTTAGATGATAACAATATGCAATATAATAACTATTGTAATTTCCTATTGTCTGAGCACTGTTTCATTTCCCTTTATTTTTCTGTTTCAAAATTATCATTATTTGCTGATGATATAATCCTCTATATATAGGAGATGCCAAAAGACTCCTTGAATTAATAAGCAAATTCCATATCATACCTAGATAAAAAGTCAACTCTCAAAAATCTATAGTATTCCTATACATAAATATCAAACTCACTAAGAGAGAAATTAGGGAAATGACATCTTTCACAGTAGCATCAAAAAAAAAAAAAAAAAAAAGAACCTCAGTTGGCTAAGGTCCCACCCTGGTAAAAATGAGGTTGTGAGTTCCATCCCAGGTACAGAAAAAAAAAAAAAAAAGAAAGAAATACTTAGGAATTCATCAAACTAAGGAAGTGAAAGACCTTTAAACTGAAAACTATAGCACTCTGAAAAAGATCAAAGGTCGCATTAAAAAATTCAAAGATATCCTCTGTTCCTTGAATAGGCAGGACCAATATAGTGCAAATAAATTGCCATATCCCCAAAATTGTTATACAGATTTAATGCAATCCCAATCAAAATATCAACAGCATACCTCACAGAATTTTATATATTCTCACTGATCTTCTGGAAGAATGAAGAAGTAAAATTTCTCTGGAAGATATAGGGGTACACAAAAACTTTATGAAAAAAGAACTCCAATAACATAGGAAATGTTACAAACTAACAACAAAAGTATCAAAAAAGTATCAACTGAGATACATCAAATTTAAAAAACTTCTGCATAGCAAAAGAAACCATAGAGTGAAAAGACAACCCACAGAATGAGAAAAAAATTTTACCAGTTACTCCTCAAAGGACTAGCATCTCAAATACTTAAAGAACTCAAAAAAATAAAAATCAGACAGGCCTTGTGCTAGACTGAAAACTTGTGGTCAACTTACAACACCCAACTGAACTGAATCAGTATGGTTCTGGGTGTGGATGGCCTTCCTAAGGATAGTTGCCAACAACATAAAAAGGAGAACTGAAGTGGAAGAAGTGGTGTTGCTGGTTCTCCTGCTGCCATTGGTTCTCCTGGAGGAGCTCGTTAAGCTTCTTTTCTGATGTGAAATTAGTTGTTCTCATCATCAGAGGAGCTTGGGACCTTGTCTTTGAGAAGGACTATAGTTCACTTTGTGGGAGCTCTGGTCCTTAACTTTTAACATTGCTTCCTGGCTCCAGAGAGGAAGATGGTGTGCTGTTCAATCTCCTGGAGAAGCTTGTTGTACTGGCTTCCTGATATGAACTCAGCTGTTATCATCAGAGGAGCTTGGGACCTCATTGTCACTGAGTGGGGATGGCTGTGGTACTTTTCCAGAGGAGCTCTAGTCTTTACTTTGAGCATTTCTTCCTGGCTGCAGTGCAGATCCCTCAGCCTAGTGGCATAGATCCTTCATCCCACTGGCACAGACTTTCTAGTTTCCAGCATTGACCTTTGGGCCTTTCCAGTGCAGATCCAAAAAACACAATTGCATGAGATATTGTCACGGATTCTAGGCCTACAGTTGGACTTGTTGGAAACACTGTCATGGTCTCTAGGTCTTCGGCTGGACTCATGCAGAATGTTGTCATGGAATCTGGGCCTTCAGCTGGATTCTTTGGGTCTTTAATACGTGGACAGATTTCCTGCATTTTTTTCTGTTTGACTTTTTGGTGACTATTATAAAATAATTCTGTAAGGTATGAGTCCTGTATTAAATTGTTTTCCTTGGGAACTCTGGCTACAACACCCCCAATTTAAAGACCCAATCCAAAAATGAATTTTATACTTCTGGCATTTCCCAGAAGTATCAACAAAATAAATATATGGGAAAATACTCAGCATCACTGGTCATTCAAAAATGTAAATTAAAATAACACTGAGATTTCATCTTACTGCAGAAAGAATGGTTATCATCCAGAAATCAACCCATAACAAGTGTAGATGAGAATATATGGAAAAAGGAACCCTTCCCAATAGTTGCTGGGACTGTAAGTTGGTACAATCATTATACTAATCACTATGAACATTCCTCAAAAACAAACAAAAAAACCCTAGAGATTCCAGTTAACCCATCTCTTCCCATTCTCAGTATATTCCTGAAAGAGTTAAGAGCATGATACCACTGTGAAATATACATATCCACTTTTATAGCACCAAATTTTGTAACACCTAAATCTTGGGAACAGCCTATACATCCATTAACAGCTGAATGGATAAAAATAATGTGGTATCTATATACAACTACTATTCTCAAGGACAACCTTTATTCATTTTTGAGAAAATGGAAGCACCTCAAGACCATAACCATAAATGAAATAAATCATACATACAAGTTTAAATATTGTATTGTTTCTTTTGTGTGAGAAATCCAAAGGAGAAATTAGGAGCCAAATAAGGAATAGATATTGGAAAGAAGGTAGAATATATTGAAATGGGAAAGAGAATAAGGGAGGGGTGGAGGATGAGAAAGAAGGAAAAAGGGATTTTATCTTGTACCCTGAACAACTACTTTAAAAATAACATGTAATGTACTATTGTTACTCTCCTATTATTTTGTTGTGAAATTTTCTTACCTTGTTTCCATAAAATAAAAAAAGGAATGAAAGGAAAAAGTCAAAACAAAGCTTTTGTACATGAAGAGGGAAAGAGGATGCAAGATTGAAGTGAGGGGAAGAGAATGGGAAAAAGAGAAGAATTAAGATATATTATGTACAGGTACAAATTCACTAAGATGAATATGATAATTATATGTGGTATATATGTATGAATAGGAGGAGGTAGAGATGGTCGATCAGTGATCAACAAAATACAGAGCCCCCCAAAGAGAAACAACTCATGTGCCCCAATAAAACATCCTGCAGAGATCCAGACAGAGGGAGATGGATCCTCTTGACACAGGAAGAAATTAAAAGGAAGAAAGCTCCTCAAACACAGAGTCTTGGGGCTACAATTGGAACAGCTAAAATTAGCAGACACAGTGCTTTCGCTGTGAACCACCGAGCTGCCCGAACTTGCACTGGCCACAATCCACCATGCCCTGCAGAGCTGCACACTCATTCCTGCCACAACTCACAAGAGCCACAGCCATGCTGAAGTCGGGGATTGATGATCCCAATGGAGAATGGAGCCGGTGAAGGGACCTATATTAATCCACAGTCAGGGCTGGGAATAACACCCCTCCCATGAGAAGGGGGCACCAAATGGATTACATGTTGGAATCGGGCAGGAGGAGCCTGAGCTAGGAACCACAGTGACTTCAGTTGGTTGCTCCCTCCCCAGAGCAGATTCATGGGATTTGCTTGGCCTGGGTCATGCCCCTGGCCAGGACCCAATAAGCCATCCCAAACCAATTCCCATGTGTAGCACACACTAACCCAGTGAAGGCCCCTGAAGTTTGACTGGCCTGGAGGGGAGGGGCCAGCATACACAGCCCATGCTTACACCTCAGTGACAATAACAAACAGGAGAGGGCCGAAATCCCTCACCAGCGTGCTTCACAAGAACCATAACCAACAAGGAAAGGGGCTGAGACCTCCACTGTACACTTGTATGGAAGAAACCCAAAACATGACGAGAGAAACAAGAAAAAGCCCCCAGCCCAAAACTCTGAGAACAATGATCCAGGAGAGGGAAAAACAAAAGAGACTGAGGACAGCAAACATGCAACATCAGAAACAGCTTCAATGGACATTAAGAGATATCTTTGGGACCTTGTAGACAAGCTCAAAACTGAAATACTAAATCAGGTAAAGCAAGATATAAGTAGATTAATAAAAGAAATGCTAAGCACCTCTCAAGAAGACACAGACAGAAGAAGGGAGGAACACAAAAAAAGGAGCTAAACATCTGATAAAGAATATAAAGAAAATCTAGAATATGTGAAGAAGATTCAAAGAGATTACCAGGAAATTAAAAACTCCATTGAAAGCTGGCAAAACTCCTTAAAAGAAACTAAGGATAGACTATCAAAATTGAAGACAAGTTTGCAGTGTGTGATCATGAAAGGAAAGATCTCTTAAAAATAACAAGGAAACAGGCAGTAACAACACAAAGGCTATAAGACGAAAAGTGAATCTATCATTTAAGAATAAGAAATGTGAACCAAGAAGCAGGAACACATACAGGCAAATTACAAAGGCTATTCATGGAAATAATTAAGGAAAACTTCCCAAGCATGGGAAAAGATAATTATATTCATTTATGTGAGACATACAGAACTCTAGCCACCTACAACCAAAACAGAGCTACACATAGACATATAATAATCAAGATACCAGAAATTCAATATAAAAACAATATTAAAAGCTGTCAGAAAAAAGAAACAGATTACCTACAAAGGAAAACCCATCAAGGTCACAGCAGACTTCTTGACACAGACCATCAGATCAAGAAGAGCTTGGAGCAAAGTATTCCAAACACTGAAAGAAAATAACCTCCAGCCCAGATTGATGTACCCTGCAAAACTGTCACTAGAAATTAATGGAGAAACAAGATGCTTCCATGACAAAGAAGAACTGGGCGAGTTTGTGATTACCAGTCCAACCATACAGAGAATACTGAAGGATATTCTAGAGAGAGACAGAAAAAACACCAGGAGTTTAGGAACAGTGGCAGCAAGGCCTCAATGAATGGGGCAGGCAGTAGAATGAAAGAGAAAACTAGACAAACAAAGGCAGAAAAATAGCATAGCAGAAATGAGGCAGAGAAGGATAACTAGAATCATGAACATAGATGGCCCTGATATACTATATTGTTACTAGTGAACCAGGATTTAAAAACCACATTATTCACACTACTCTGCTTAGATGTATTATATTCTGTTCCAGTCATTCTACCTGTACCAGATTTGAGGGCACAGACAGCAATCCTGAAAATAACAGGATATAGTATGGTAATCATCCTTAATTTCCTATTAAACTTAATCTAAAGCTCTGTCAAACCTACACTGTTTTACCATGACTGATCATAATTGAATCTGGTTTGTTGGATGGCTGTTTTGTATTGACAGATTTTATTCAAAGCTGTTATGACTGATAGTATCAAGTCTGAGAGTATAGGCAACTGCACTTAAAGTAACAAGATCTACTAGAATATCCACTATGGTTTGATTATTACGTGTCTTTGAAGTTTTACACTGTCTACAATGTTTTATTTTTACTAATATTGTTATTTACTGCTTTATTCAATTATACTGCTATATTCAATTATGCCTGATGATATAGACATTCTATTCAAGAAAATAAGAAACAACACAGTAATCATTGTAGATCACCTTGTACTGTGGTTTTATATGACTTTGTGTTTTCATGTTTTTATAGGAATTTGTTTTGGTTTGTCTTGCTAAGTTTTGTTTTTCCCTCTAATACAGAAAGGATAGAAATACATGTAGAGATTCATGCATGCGTAGCTGTTTACACTCTCACTGTTTGACTATCTACTTTGTATGCTTTAATTTTGTAACTTGAACAACTATTTTTTTTCTTTTTTTATTTAAAGAGAAAAAAACATGTAAAGAGTAGAGATAATACAGAATTTTTAAAAAAAGATAATAAGAAATCACTAGTTGATAAATTACATATTGTCCTCTTAGAAACAGTTGTTCAAGTTACAAAATTAAAGCATACAATGTAGATATTCAAACAGTGAGACTGTAAAGAGCTAAGCATGCATGAGTCTCTACATGTATATCTATAAACTTAAAGTTTTAAAATCTTACTGTGATAAAGTAAATAATACCTAAATAAATATCATGTCTAAGGATTTAAAGGCTCATTTTTTTTAATTTAAAGAGTAACAAAAGCATTTGAACAACTATTTCTATGAGGACAATATGTAATTTATTCACTAGGGATTTCTTATTGTTTATCTTTTTTTGGAATTCTGTATTATCTCTAACCTTTACATGCTTTTGTTTCTCTTTAAATAAAAAATTAAAAAAAAATTTTTAAAAGACCAAAACAAACAAAAAAAACCAATAAAAATCAGAACAGAACAATGATAGCAATACAGGACTTCAAAACAAGTTAACAGGAAATTACAGTGGTTACCATAATATCTCATTTTCTTCAAAAGAGCTGTCCATATCTTCACACATAATAAAATCAAACAGAATAAAACCAATCAAAACAAAAGAATGAAGGTATTATAGGACTTCAAAACAAGGTAATAGAAAATCAAAAATGGTTACCATAATACATCCCA
>PVLA01012271.1:0-45981 GCA_004027455.1 Hydrochoerus hydrochaeris | reverse complement strand
ATCTGTGACAGCCCTGCGGTAATATGAGAAGCAGAGTTACGTGCGTGGCTGGGAGGGTGGTGCTGTGAGGACCTGTGTCTCGTCAGGTGCTCAAAAGACTCAGCGACCCCAGATGCCCTCGCTTGCTCATGTAAGGGCCGGTTAACATGGGGCGGTGGGGGACTGGTTCTCGGATGCCTGAATACCGGCAGGCGACAGAGCTGTGACACCATAGTCATAGTTGGCAGGAGGGCAGGTGTGAATGCCCCATGCAAATCGGGCCTGGGGGAGCAGACAGGAGCCCTCCAGAGGCCGCAGAGACACACAGGGCCCTGGCAGCCCCAGGAGGCTGGGATGGCGCTGGTGGTGGAACCTAAGTCTGTCTGGTCTGACAGTGGGTCACTGGAGGGACTTGGGATTTCACTATATTTTTCTTTCTTTTTTGATACTGGAGACTGAACCTGGAGTGTGCTCTCCAGCCCTTTTTATTTGATATTGAGACCAAATCTCTAAATCTCCCAGGCTGGCCTTGTAATCCTCCTGCCTCAGCCTCACTGAGTTGCTCGTAAGGATGACAGGCATGCAACACCACACGGCTCTTACTGCTTTTGAGGAGACGGATCACCCACCTCTGTGACACTTCAACAGGGCATGCTGGCCACTTGGCTGAGGTTGGACGGAACAGATCACAAAGGGACAAGTAGGAGCCGACCCCAGACCTTTCCTTTCAAATTTACTGGTGAAATAATTTAACCAAGAAGACACTGACCCCTCCTCATCCACACTGTGAAGATGGAGTTCCTCTGAAATTGCTGCTTGATGGCCTGGCTTAGGGTTTCTGTTTCAATGGGCTTCGGGACTGATCCTCCTCCTTTGCTGAATCTGAATTCCGGACGGTGTATTTTTATTTTATCCATTCAACAATTTGTGGTCCGGTGTGGGGCCATTCACTAAATACTTACCAGTGAGTAGGACAGAGCTGGGAACTGCTCTGCCTTTGGCATCCGGCCAGTGAAAATCTAGACGTGTGTTTACTGGGTCACAGCTGTGTAAGGCACAAGGCTGGAGGCTCCTCTGGGTGTCCGGAGGCTTCTATCCAGGTGAGTTATGTGGTGCTCCTGCTGGTGGAAGGTGTCCCGTTTCTGCAGCTTCCCCAGCTGACAGCTCGGTGGAGGAGCAGTCTGCTGCTCAGCGAGTCACTAACTGTGACGTGATTTAGTTTCTGATGTTGCGCTCATCAGGACTGATGGGGACTCTTGGGGTCTCAGTGCTTCCGTTTTCTGTTTGCTCCTGAGGTGATGTTACACCAAGGATGAGCCTGGGGGCGGTAGTGGAATGAGCAGGGCATGGCCTGGGTGAGAGTGAGAGTGTGACAGTGTCCCTTGGGCGCGGGGCCCTGGGTGTGACCCCGGATTCCCGCTGGACAACCCTCACATCTGTGCAGTCTCTGACGGGTCTTCCAGAGTCACTGTCTCTCTGCTCTCCTGAGTTTACCTGGAACTGAGCTCCAGCCCAAGGGAAAATAACTGAAACCAACGGGGACCAACACTGAGACTGGAATTTCCCATCTCTTAGAGGCCGAATGTCCACAGGGAATTTCCTTCCTCTCCCCTTCTTCCTTGGTAAACACGCCGGCTACATTCCACCCCTTTATTAGCAGAATAAATTCGCTTCCAGCTTACCCGTCTGTTTTGCTCTTGTCCAGAGAATGCGGCCGTACAAAATCCACTCTGATCACCAGCTGGGTCAGTTATTTCCAAAAGGAGCAGCCGGGTGTGCTGCTGGGGGCTCACCCTGTGGGGAGCCCTGAGGAGCAGTGACGTTATCCCCCCAGTTCCTTCCCTCAGCTCAGAGCTGCCGTGTGGAGACCGCAGTTACCCAGTCAGCTGCATGTCCATTCCTGAGACGCCGCCAGGAGTGAAAAGTGAGAGGTTCTCTGTTCTAACGCGAACCTCCAGTCATCTCACTGCACGGTCCCCTCACAGACCTAAGACTTCGTTTTCCCCCGCCCTCCTTTCCTCTCTCTCCCTCCCTCTGCACCTCAGCATCCAAAGCTGTGGCCTTCTTGGTGCAGGATTAGGGCACAGCGTGAACTGGGGAGGAAGCTGAGGAAGTGAGGGGAGGCAGAGCGTGACCAGGGTCTTGGGCAGCACTGTCCTCTCGGGGCCTGTGACCAGCTGGAGGTCAGGAGGAGGCCGGGAGACCCGCGCAGCCTGGGGAGGGGGCGTCTCTCAGCCGACAGCGTCCTGTGGATTTGGTGGCTGTTTCCCGGGCATGTTTGTCTAGGCCTCCATCCCTGAAGAACCCCTGCAGTAGCCTGTCTGCCTGTCACTCTTGGGGGGGCCAAGGAATAAAGGAGGAAGCCAGGGCGATAAGTCCTGGCCCCTGCGGTACCCAGTTCCAGGTGAGAGGTGGGTGTCAATTAAGAAGAACCTTACAGATAATGCTAAGTGCCACGCCAAGTGGTGGGCCAGGCCACAGGGCAGCTGGGAGGTCAGGGGTGGCTCTCAGGGTGACCGCAGCTGCCCTGTCAGCGGGACCCCGTCTCCGTGCCTCCTCAAGCAGAAGCTGGCATCCCACTCGCCGTGGCCCCCGTGGGGACGCACGGACTTCAAGTCCTGGGGCTGGGCTGTGGCCTATCACCTGTGAGCTCCCCGCTCTGGGCTGGGGGAGGGGAAGAGTGGATGGGACACATCCAGGCTTGGGTTTGATGACTGTCCCTCCCCTCATGTTCTCTTGGCAAGAATCTTGTTGCCACCCTGTGTCCAGGGCAGCATGCATTCAGGGGACAGGAAGCCACTGCAGCACTGCCAGGGACATCTTATTGACTGGCCATGTGGGGAGGTGGAACCCACCAGCGGGGAGGCTCAGCTAAGGCTGGGGGCTAGTGGCCAGCACAGGAGGGCTAGTGTGGCCCCGCAGGGGGCAGGGGGCTGTGCACATGCAGCGGGAGGTGGGGGTGGTTTGTGGGGGGTGAGGGGCCCATGCAGGGCTTTGGTTTAAGCTGGAAGGCTTTGGTGACTCAGAATCAACCTCAGTGTGGAAGATGCCCTGAGACGCCCCTGCCGTGGTCCAAGCAAGAGATGGTGGTGGTGCTTGGTGGCTTGGAAGGAGGCAGTGGCGCTGGGGTGGGTGAGGGGCCTGCCCAGCAGCTGGACCTGGGGTTGAAGGAGTGGGGGACTGAGGATTACTGTCCAGGCTGTGGACAGACACAGGTGACACTGGTGGGCTGGGAGGGGCCAGGCTGGAAGGAAGTCCCAAGTCCACTCAGCTGGGTGACAGGGAGCTACAGGTGTGTGGCAGCAGAGGTGACAGTCCTGGCTGCGACCTGCGGTGCCCAGCCCTCTGCCCTGGGAGTAGATGGGGGGCTTGTGCTGCTCCTGACTCACTGTGTGGCCCTAGGTGAGTTCTTGTGACGGCTCCACTTCCTGTTTGTAAAATGGGGGTCACAGAAAAGTGGACCTCGCGGGTCCTCGAGGAGATGGGCTAAGGCAAAGTCCGAAGGCCAGAGGTGCCGCAGGTGTTGCCCGGGCACCCGCAGGGGTTCAGGGAGTCCACAGGGCCGGCTTCTGCTTCGGGGCTCACGCTCCTCCCTGCCTGAGGCGTTGTCGGTGGGGAAGTGTGGCCGTGGGTGGCCGGGATGTCTGGGGTGCATTTCCTGGGTGCCTGCGTGGGTGGGGTCAGAGGCCGAGGCAGGCGTGGCCATTTCCGCAAGGCCACTAGTCCCACGGTCCCCGCGTGTCCCCACTGGCGGGGTTCGGGGTATAAATTCGGTGGGACACACCTGAGGTGATTTGGTTCCCGGAGCGGCTCGCTGTTGTAATGAGTGTGTTTTGGGGTGCAGGAAGCGCCTTGTAAAAACAGCTGCTGTCTCTCAAACAAGCAGCTCTTTAGCCTGGCAGCAGTAGGATAAAGTGCACCTCCTGCCTGGCTCCCACCCCGGAAGGACACCCCTTCTCCCGGCGGCGGCGGGAGGCCCGGGGAGGACTGCGGATCTGGGCCTGAGCCACAATTCTGGCTCCGATCCTCCGAGCCGGTGATCTTGAGTGGTTTTCTGAGGCTCTTTGTGCCCCAATTACTCCACTGTGGAGTGGAGTGGGGGGGGGGGCTGCGCCTCCCTCTAAGGCTGCGTGAGGGTGAGGGGACCCAGGGGTACAGGACAAGCGTTTAAAACGAGCCGGTTGGGGCGGCTGTAACCCTGGCGCTCTGGAAGGCTGAGGCAGGAGGCGCACTGTGGCTTAAGTCCCACCTGAGCAGTTTAGTCAGCTCTTGTCTCAAAACATCAAAAAATTAAAAAAAGAAAGAAAGGAAGAAAGAAAGAAAGAAAGAAAGAGAGAGAGAGAGAGAGAGAGAGAGAGAGAGAGAGAGAGAGAAAGAAAGAAAGAAAGAAAGAAAGAAAGAAAGAAAGAAAGAAAGAAAGAAAGAAAGAAAGAAAGGGCTTGGAACGTGGCTCAGTTCCGGGCCCCGGTTCAACCCCCAGCACCAAAAGAATCGCAAGGTGGGGATTTAAAATGCTGCCTGGCACGCTCTGCCCTCGGACTGTGTCGCCTGTCACTCTCCCCGAGGTGGAGACAGAAGCTGCTCGCGGGCAGCGGAGGGAGCGCGGGCTGCAGGGCCCAGGAAGCTGGTGCACAGGCGGGGAGGAAGTGGGTGCAGGCGGCAGACCCGGTCCCCGGCAGCGCAGCACCCTGCGGCCCTTGCCTTGCAGCTGTGCTGGCCCTGTGGCCTGCTGGCCCTCAGAGAGACTTGTGGGGGGCACCGCCTAGCGGAGCCCCTCTCGCGCCCCTGGCCCCCTTTCCCGCCTGGCTGGCCTGGGTGCCCTTCTGTCGCTGGATGCAGAGTGGTCAGGGCAGGTTGCCTGCCCGGTCCTCCGTGCGAGTTTCCTTTGCCACGGTGCTGCCCTGCTGGACCCTGCTGTCCGCTGACCAGAGGCTGGGCCCAGGCCGGGGACTCCGCCCTGGCTCCTCCACACTCCCTCCTAGTTGGGAGCCCCGAGCTCAGGGCAGCCGGGCCACAGTGGCAGGGGCACAGAAGTGAGTTCAGACTCGGTCATCAGGCCTCCTCCAGGGGACGCGGGGAAGCCAGCTCCATGCGCTCTGCTCCTGGGAGACACAATCAGGCTTTCCTGCCACGCTGCCCCTGGCCTTCCTGCCTCTCTGCACTGGTTTGGTCTCCTAGGAGTGGAAGGGAAATTAAAATTTTAAATAAAAGCCAGCCAAGGATGCCCGCTGAGACCAGCAGACCTGTCCGTGTCTGGATGAGCCTGATCACAGAACATTTCCTGCTGTGTGGCCCACGCTGCGTAACCAACAGCCCTGCAAGTTGACTTGAGTCCGTAAATTCCCGAGGCGACCCGCGACGTCACCCAGCCCCCCGCCCCCCAGCGCAATGTGCAAATCTGCTCAGTGCCTCCCGCCTGCTCTCCTGTAAATGCCCCGAACCCTCTTGGGGGAGATCCCAGTCAGCCTGCCAGTGTAATAAACTGCCTGCTAAACCTCCTCTATGTCCTCTGTCCCTGTGTGGTCTGTTTTTCCAAAGCAGGAGCAGCCCAACTGGTCAGCACCCTTCATGTTCTGTCTGTTCCCTTCCTGCTGTGACCCGGTTTCCTGCTCGTCCCATCTCCAAGTCCCGGGAGAGCCAGGGTCACATCTTTGTCACGGGCCATGCTCATACCCGGGGCTGGTGTCGGTGCCGAAAGTTCTGGATGGATCCATGCTGCATGAGAGACAGTGAGATGACAGAGTCATTGGGTCCGGGATTTACACCTCAGGCTGTTGTCTGAACTGGGCAGCAGCTGTGGTCATTTAGTGACCTGTTGGTCCTTCCAGAATAAAGAGAAAGATTCTGATTTGCATTGCAGTCTAATGATGCTGACTTTATTTCCAACATTATTTTTGGGAGAGAGAATTATATTTACCGAATGATATGACTTTTTTTCCCATGTGGTCCTAGGGATTGAACCCAGGACCTTACCCAAACTAGACAAGCCCTCTACCACTGAGCTCCATTCCCGGCCCGTTTTACTTTCTGTTGAGAAAGGTCTTGCTGTGTAGCCCAGACTGGCCTTGAACTTGAGGCTCCTGAGGAGTGGGGATTCCAGGCATGAGTTCGGCAGCCAAATGCAAAGTGTGATTTTAAAAAACATCGTGATGCTACACACCCATAATCCCAGCACTCAGGAGGCTGAGGCAGGAGGATTGCCACATGTTCGAGGCCAGTTTGGGCTACATGGTGAGTTTAAAACCAGCCTGAATAGCAAGATCCGTCTCAGATCAACAAACAAAAATAAAAACACCAAGCGTGTATATGTTTTCCTTCCATACAAAGATATCAACCCCGAAGCATCGTGTTTTCTCTTTTGTATTGGTACGTATTTGTGGCCCATGATAAATACATTCATTGTGAGGGTGTCTTGGTCCTGTCTGCTCCCCCTTCCCAGCCTTCCCCCTCCCTCCCCACCTAAGCACCATCTCGGAGTCCTTCCTTTGGCCTGGGGTTCTTACTTTTCTGCTGATCACTGCTGGCGATGTCATGCTCTGTGACTGGCAGGCAGTGTGTTTTCTCTTCTCCTTTCTTGTCTTTTTGAGACAGGGTCTCACTCTGTAATTACATTCAGGCTGGCCTTGAACTTGCAGTCACCCTCCTGCCTCAGCCTCCCATGTGCTGGGATTACAGGCGTGTGTACCCTATGCCCGGGGTGGCGGTGTGTGTGTGTCTTGAGGTTCATCTATAGTTGTTTTGCCCTGTAACCCCTGTGCCAGCTCTGTGGGGAGTGGTCCACACCTCTGTGGGCCCCCTTGGGGCCACCTGACACTGAGAGAAATGGTGGTCACGCTCAGTTGGCCAACCCACTGTGGACAGGGAGAGTGAGGTTTGGAATGTTCCTGGGGTGGTACGTCCAGTGCCCCCACCTCCCCAGGCCTCAGCTTCCTCACCGCCAAGAGGGTGGGGCCAGGCGACTTCCGGGAATCCCTTCTGCTCTGCGGTCCACCACTGGAGGTCTGAAGTCTTCACGGTGTCCATCATTTTAAAGATCTTTTAAAAACTCAGTGGGGGAGACGTGGGGATTAATTCTGCGTCTCTTCCTGGAGAAGTGCTTTTCACTGTGTGACTCAAGCTCAGAGGCCTCCATGGACACCTTGGCCTGTGTGTGTGTATCTGTGTGTATTTCGAGTGTATTTTGGTATGTGATTTCTCAGGCACGATTCCAACAGAAGGCACAGCGCCTTTACACAAAGTCAGCCTGCACGACTTAACAGATTTAGGGAATCCTCTCTCAAAAAACTTCTTAAAGAGCTGGGGTTGTAGCTCAGTGTGACAGTCTCAGGTTCAATTCCCGGTACCGCTCCCCCCCCCCCCACCAAAACAAACAAACAACTCACATCATGGGCAGTATTACTGTTGGATTGTGACTTTCCAAAATGGGAACAGATCTTGGAATCGCTTCAGATAACACAATGTAAATTTTCATTAATTTACATGGTAGGCAGCTGTGTCTAGCGTAGTCGATGTGTTTTTAAACCATGCAAAAAATGTGCTTATTTGGGTGTAGAACCCATCCCATGTCCCTGAAGCCCCTCACTTTGTAGTGTGGGTCACTTTTATCTCTTTGTAGCATAATAGGCACCTGACGAATATATCTTAAGCGGATTTATTCTCAGGGGCTCTAGAAGGCTCTTCCTGTATCTGAGACTTCATTCATTCAGGCTGGGCCTTGATATTCTAGACTCCTGCACGTGGGAATGTCTCTGGGAAACCCGGCCTCTGACAGGACAAGCAAGGCCAAGCTGTACCAAGCCAAATGCACTCAGAACATGATGCGATTCAGTGCAATCCAGGGTCGTGCGACTGGGTCCCCTAATCACAGTCTCAAAGTTGGTCCTCACAAAATGCTTCCTTTGCCCTTTTCTGTTCGTGGTCTGGGTCATTTCTTTTGGGTCATTTCCAGAATTGAAGGTTTGGGTCCAGTGTGGTAGGTCGAGGCTTCCTTAGGTTTAACGTGGACCAGGCCCGAGGCGGAGGCGGTGGGTGGGGGACCCTGTGTGTGCTGGGTGAGCCCGGGGTGGCCGGCCGCGCCCCCTAAGATGTACCCAAGGTCGGGAAGCCGCAGCAACTTCACAAATCTCCACTTTTTCTTCCCCTCCAGCCCTTGAGCGACCTGCCTTTTTGTTTGGCAGAGTGCGAACAATGCTTCCGCCCATGCAAATCTTAGGTTTTACCTAAAACCCTGGAAGATGCGCTGGAGACCTCTGGTGGTGACTCTTAGAAATCTTTCGGGGTCGCATATCTTGAGAGGGGGAAGCAGAAGTGCACATCTGGGTGTCGGGGAGGCAGCTGTGAGTGACACTCGTTTCCCCAACTTCTTCTGCCTCCCTGGTGCACTAACGAACGTTAGCCACGAGGGAAACCTGATTCTCTAATCCGGAACGTCTCTCGGGCAGGTACTCTGCTCAAAGCGGGT
This sequence comes from Hydrochoerus hydrochaeris, assembly GCA_004027455.1. Classification (NCBI taxonomy): domain Eukaryota; kingdom Metazoa; phylum Chordata; class Mammalia; order Rodentia; family Hydrochaeridae; genus Hydrochoerus; species Hydrochoerus hydrochaeris. The sequence goes on along the minus strand of PVLA01012271.1, from coordinate 37,541 downwards.
TTTCTTAATAAAGACTCAAGTGTCTTGTTATTTCTACTGCCTGTAGAAGTGTTCATCACCTCCCTCAGTTTATGTTTTATTTTTTAAAAAAAAAACAATCAAAAAGTCTTGCTGTGTAGCCCAGGCTGAACTCAAATTCCCCGAGACCCTCTTGCCTCAGCCTCCTGAGTGCTGGGATTGCGGGTGTGTGCCACCATGCCTGGCCTCCCTCAATTTAAAACCACTCATACCTGCAGACAGGATTGAAGAGTTGTTTGATGTTTATGGGATTTGGGGTTGGAAGGGAATATCTTTTTAGGACAACACCTATTTATTACAGTTTTGTAAGAACAAGACTCTGTTACTTAGGATGTATGAAGCTTTCCCCTGCATTGTGTGTCTCTGCTCATAGCTGTTGCTTTACATTCCTGCTTTAAATGTTTTATGTGACAAATATCGGCACAGCATTTACACTTGGGTGACACCATTTCCGGAACTTTGGATATTAACACACGTGACCTGCGCCTCTGGGTGGGGAAGGGACAGTGACCCTCGTCCTTGCCTGCACAGAGTGGGCCGAGCGCCATGACGGGGGTGGGGGGCTCAGCTGAGGCCCCTCGGGAGTGAGGTGATGGACTCAGAAGTAGATTGGGCCTTCCCTCCAGCGCGGGTCTGTCCCCGGGTCACGCTTCAGTCGGTCCTTTACCAGCTCTGTGTCCCGCTTGCTGGTGCTGTTGGCCAGCTTGCCCCTGTCTGAAGTAAAACCGGAGCAATGTGACCCCTTGGGAAGCAGTTTCCTAACACTTAAAAATAGAGGGAGCCCGTACAGTATGCAAGGTTCTTCTTCTTTTTTTTTCTTTTGTCTTTTTGAGACAGAGTCTCACCATGCAGTCCAGGCTGGCCTTGGGCTCACAGAGATCCTCTTGCCTCAGCCTCCCCCCGAGTGCTGGGATGACAGCTGTGTGCCATCGCATTCTGGCCTGTAAGATATTTCTTACAGAAAATATGATAAATGAAAAAGGAGGGAATAGGCAATTGCCCCCATCTCCCCACTGTTAGCCACTGTCCCGGTGACGGGGTTTTTCTGTGTCTACAAACAGGAAACGTAGCACCCCGTTTCCGGTGAGGTCGCGATCTCGGAAAGCACACAGACAACACAGCAGGGCGGCCGCGGGGTCGCCGGGTGACGTTACCCTGGTGATGTCACCCCGGTGTGCTGCCTGTCACTGCTCAATCGTCACTGGCAGCGCTTCGTGCGTGTTTATGACGCGTGTTGTTTGGGGACCATCTTTTTACCTCCGTCCGTCACAGTGACGGTGCCCTCAGCCGGGGATTGCTGGGCCGTTCCCTGTGGGCAGAGCCCCAGGAGCAGAGACAGCTGGGCTCCCTGCGGTGGGGGCAGCGGACACCCAGGCGCTCACACGTAAGACAGCAGTGGACGCAGCCACTGGTCAGGGTGTCGCTTCATGAGCGCCACCGAGGAGGGGACTTGACCTCTGTGGGTGGCTCTGACGGGGGCCCGAGGCACAGCGCTGGGCAGGGCAGGAGGACCTGCGCGGGTCCCTGTGTGGTTAGGCGGCCGCCTCTGCGGCCTGAGCCGGGTTGAGCCCTGCTCCAGCAGGATGAGCTGGCTAAGACGTTTCACCCCTTGGTGTGTCCCCTCTGCCTTCCCAGCAGGTTTCTACAGGACCGAATGGATTACTGCACTGGGTTTATGCCCCGTGTTTAATCGGTGGAGATATGGCCGAGTGACAGGGAGGAGAAGTCATGAAGTCAGAGGAAGAATTGGACACTTGCTTTTCCTGAGAGGTTGGGTCATGCAGGAACCCAAGGGACATTTGAGAGAGGCCAGCAAGCAAAAGACGGGAACGAGGGGAAACTGAGGCAGGGCCCTGGGAATGTAAGGCGGGATAGGCCAAGCAGTTTGGGATTGGCTGCTGTGGTTAATCCCACTGGGCTCGCTGGGGGGTGGAGTAGCTGCCCTGGTTGGCACTGGCTCCGGGCTGGTTCGAGGAGAGGAGATACTGGCCCCGTATGTGGGCGGCAGGTGAGGAGGAGGCCTGGCTGCCTGGGATCGCAGTGTGCGTGTGAGAGGCGAGGCCCAGGCTGGCTGACCCTGCCCCAGGCGCGAGCTCGCTTTGGGGAAGGCAGCTCCTCCCCGGCTCTTTGAGCCCCAAGATCTGTCAGGACACGGGAGGCACCAGATCTAAGGAGCTCGGGGCACCCAGGTGCCCTCAGGGCACTGCCGGCCCCGCAGAAACAGGAGCCCTGACGGATGCCTTTCCCGGCGAGGATGGTAGTAAGGGAATCCAGGAGGCGGCGGTGTATTAGGAGCTTGTTTTGCTCCAAAATAAAACCATTAACTTATGGTAGTTTTCCTGCACGGCATACAGTGTCTTGTTTTTCAGGGGAGTGGCTCATTGGTTCTTAGGGTTCCTCTGGCTATTTTCAGAAGTCTGTGGTTTATTAAATTACTCATTTGTAGGAACCTGTTTTTAGTGATTTTTTTTTTTTTTTGTCTTTTGAGACAGGGTCTCTCTATGAATTCAGGCTGGCCTTGAGCTCACTTTGTAGCCCAGGCTGCTCTTGAATTCGCAACAGTCCTCCTGCCTCAGCCTCCCAAGTGCTGGGATGACAGGTGTGCGCCACCACGCCTGGTTTAGGAACCCGTTTTTAAAGCCTGCATTTGCACTGTCAAATTCACAACAGGCGGGTCAGCCTGGCCAGGTTTTATGGCCTGTGAACTGGTCTTTCCTACCACCAGTTGTTTTCACCCAGATTCCTAGGAATGCCACACCCAGGCTTCCCCAAGTCTGCTGCAAGTCTGGAGCCACCTGTAAAAGTACAAAGAAAGTCTCTAAAGTTCTCCAGTGACTCCGAATCTCTCTGTCAGATCAAAGACATTTCCTGGGGGCTGCCCTCACTCTCTTCCCCTGCAAGTCCGCCCTGGGCATGGTCTCCCCCAACCTGGCCTGCTGGTCACCGTGTGCCCAGCTGGCTGTGAGTCCCGTGGAGCTCAGGACCATGGGCGATAAACATGCAAAGCTCAGCCTCGAAGATGGCATTTCCACGCCCAGATGAGACCCCTCCTGACAGAGCAGATGCCCTCAGAGGGGAAACCAGACCCCGCATCCTTTGACACTCACTGTGAGCGGAGGAAAGAAAGTCCAGTCTTCTCAGATGAGTCCTGGTCATAGGAGGGCATGCCCAGAGGTGGCCTTGCTTCTGGAGCTCTGAGAGTCGATTCAGAAAAGCTGGGCTGAAGACCATGGTTGACTTCGGGAGCAGGTAGGCCCGGGGCAGCCCTGGCAGCGTGGGGAAAAGTGAGCTGGGCTCCCCCGGGGGCCGGGTTAGGAATGGAGCCGGGAAGAGAACAGAGGTGCCCAGTCCCCTTAGCGGAGGGGTGCTCTGGACATGGTGTGTGACATAACTTACCTAAAGGCCATTCGGACCACGGATGAGCAGAATTCTCGGGGTGAGTGTGACCCTAAGATGTCTGCAGGAGGAGATGTAAGTGATTATGACTAAAGTACCACGAATTACTAACTTGGGAAAACTTTATTACAGAAAATCACACTGCCTTGAATCCCACCGGAGAAGCTTCACTTCTGACACAGTTCTCCCTTGTTCTTGACCCTTCCGGACGCAGTTTGAAACTGTTTTTTGTCCTTAGCTGCATCGTTGTGACTCCTTGATGTCCTGAACTGGCTGAAAACATTCCCCTTTTGTGGTCATTTTGGCTTTGGGGAAGAGCCAGCGGTTGTGTGGGGTCAGACTCAGTGACCAACTGGGTGAGGACGTGCTGTCCTGCCTTTGCCAGCTGGCCTTTCCGACGGGTGGACAGTTGGCAGCGGCCTTCACCGTATTTTTGATCACACTTCTTGAAGACACTCACAGAAGAAGACTCCAGAGCCGCCCCACAAAGTGGCAAAGAGACGGGCTGTGTGCAGAGCAAGGCGGCGCAGTCTGAGGGAGATTGGCCGCAGCTTCCCCTGGGCTGTAATACATTTTAGAAGCTCAGCATTCAGCGTGTGCTGCCCTCACCCTCCTACTGACCCTAAGGGTTAGTTGTTTACTTGAAATGCAAACTGACCCAGACGCCTGGCATTTTTGCTGCTAAACTCAGCAACCCTGACCAGAGAGCTGTGTGTTGACCTCCTAAGGAGAACTGGGTTAAGACACTAATTTCGGCCACACTTTCAGAGTCTGGGGGACTCGGCTGTCCTTCTGTCACTGGTTTAACTTCTGCTTGGGTCCCACAGGGCCCCCGCAGTCCGGTCCATTTGGGTTAGTTCTGCTGATCCCATTTGTTTGCAGTCAGCTCAAGATTTTTCCTGCTATGCTAGAATGTGTTTGCTCCCTGTCTCTGTAAGGAGAGCTGAGGTCCTTGATTGTCACCTGTCTGTCCTCAGCTGAGGTGGCTGTGTGACCAGATGGCCATAGAAGCTGAGGCCTCTCATCTTTATTTAGTCTATACACTGTCAGGTTCCTTTTTTTTTTTTTGAGACAAGATCTCACTAGGCAGTTCAGGCTGGCCTGGTGACCCTCCTGCCTCAGCCTCCTGAGTGCTGGGACTTCAGGGCAGCCCTGCCACGCCTGGCTTTTTACCTATGAGCATTCCGTGAACGCATGCCCACAAAGCACGCGGAAGGCTCCGTGGGAGTCTCAGGCAGCATCCGCCGCCCTCACACTTCGCTTCCCTCACCCGCTTCCCCCAGACCTCCTCCTCCTCCTGCCTTCCTGCAGCCGCCCCTAGGGATCAGGTAGGGAATCCCTGGGCCTGTCCCTGGGGTGCCGGACGGTGTTTGCTGAGAGCCTTGCATTTCTTCCTGGCTTCTGGATTCTGGCCTCGGTGGCCACTGCAGTAACCCAGTGTCACCCTGTGCGTCCTCACCCTCCACCTGCTGCCACTCGGAAATCACTGTGGTGCCTGGTAATGACCCCGAGAGGCCCGAGTCCTGAGTCCCTGCACCCGTCAGGAGAGCTGATCGTGAAGGAGATTCCTTGGTCTTAAGGGGTTTGTAGTCATGGCCTCCTCTTGGGAGGATTTTGAAAACATGAAATTAAATGTTTTTCATGACTCAGTTTTGCATCTTCTTTTTCCTTTCTTGGTGCTGGGGATTAAAAGCCGGGCCTCTCTCCTGCTGGCGGGGCACCGGCTTTACCACCAAGGGGTTGCCTCCGTCTAGAGAGCTTTGTGCATTTTATTTCTATGATCTACCATTTATTTATTTATTTTCACTTCTGTGCAGTCCTGGAGGTCCCTGCTCTTCCCTCATTTCCAAGGCCACCTTCGTAAAGCAGGGCTGTGACCCAGCCACCCCAGACCACAGCCCTCAGCCACTGGGGGCTCTCAGAAGTCCCCCAGGGTGACTCAGGGGGGGCATTTTCTCCTTCTCTGAGTTGCTGGAAGTAGAAATCACAAGGGTCTAGTAGTTGTCACCGGAGCAGCGGAAGGAGTGATTCCTCGGAGCAGGATTTAAGGATCGCAGGATCTCATGTGACAGCCAGAGGAGGGAGGTGTGACAGCCAGAGGAGGGCGGTGTGACAGGAGGCTTTGTCCTCTGGGTCTCCCCAAGCTCTTAGCCTGGCTATGCAGCCTCGTCAGTGCTCTGGGCTGCTGCTGGCTGCGAGGCCTGTACCTGGACCACCCTTCCTGTAAATTTTGGGAGAAATCCCGTTCGATTGGCTGCAGTCCAGGGGTCCCTGTCCTCCTCCTCTCCTGATGGAGACCTGGTGGGGTGGCCGCTCCTCCACGGTGACTCCCCCAGGTCCCACCCAGCACCATACCAGGTGCTGAGGGCACAGCAGTGAGGAGTGGACACGGCCTGCCTTCCTGGAGCTGTGTCCAGCTGCGTGTGACAGACGGTGGACAGTGACCAAGGCCGGGAGTGTGGCTCAGGGGTAGAAGGTTTACTGGGGGCCCCCGAGGCCCTAGATTTGACCCCAGATAACCACAGGCAGCGGAGCCTGGGAGGGGGGCTCAGAGCAGAGGCCGAGGCCGGGAAGAGGGAGGCATGACCTGGTCTCAGGTGTGACACCGAGTCCTGGGCGGGAGAAACTGGGCCCGGGAAGAGCGTGATCAAAGGTCCAGGGCCCAGAGGGGACGCAGAGGGTCCCCTGAGGCTTCGGGTGTGGGTGGGAGCCCCAGGGTGGGCTCTGCTAAGGACCTGCCCTCCTCCCACAGCCCTGGGAAGCCACTGGGGTTTAAGCAGGACGGGACAGGCCGGGTTTTCAAAGGCCGCTTTGGGTGCTGTGTAAAGAACAAAAGGGATGAATCATTAACAATAATAATAGTAATAATAATAATAAAAAGAACGAAAGGGAAGGAGACAGGCCCGTGGCTCCCGGGAGATGAGTGCGATCATGACCCGGGTGAGCGGCTTCCGTGTTTAGATCAGGGGTGGCCTGGGCAGGAGGACACGGAGTCCAGGGGACCTGACCACAGTTGTGCGTGGGCGCTTGAGCAGTCCTAGATGACACCTGTGGTTCCAACTGGAAGAACCAGCCAGCGATGCTGCCCAGAGCGGGGTGGGGCGCTCCTGAAGGAGCCGGGCTGAGCAGTGACCGAGGATGCTGGGAGGGGACCCCGCTTGGGCTCAGGGGAGGCGCTGGCCGGAGCCGGTGCCTGCATGGAGGCCTGGGACTGGGAGGGTGAGTGGAGTCAGGGGAAGGGAGGAGGCAGAGGGGTGAGACAGGAGGGAAAGCAGGATTAGCCCCAAACACCCCAAAGTGGGGGGAGGGGGCTCGGTCACTGAATGTGGAACAGTCCACGGTGCCTTAGTTTCTGCTCTAGGCAGGGTTGAAACTGCTCCAGTGTCCCACATGTTTAGCAAAGGTCTGTTGCCAGCAAGGGCTCTGGGGGAACACGCAGGGTCCTATCGCATTCTCATGTGGGGCCGTAGGGCCCAGAGGGGGGCGGCAGGCAGCCTCAGGACGCTGCCAGGGAAGTGCCAGTCTGGCCCAGAGGCCAGGTGAGAAGGGAGGGGTCCAGAGCCGAGAGCATCAGATGGAGACAGGGTCCCCGGAGAAGAGGGATGACAGGAAGCGGACAGAGGGCAAAGATCCCTTCTCCCCTGATCTAAAATGTCCCCAGACTCTCCTGTGTTCCAAGGTGGGCTTTGGAAGGTGACTGGATGGCAGGACACAGTACTCGTGCGTGGGTTCCCTGCGGATGAGTTCCTAGCTGAGGCTGGGGAGGACCAGGTCCCTGGCTGTGCCGGAGGAGGGCAGGGATCTGGCTCTGGCTCTGGCTCTTCCTGCTCCCTGCTTCCTGGCTGCCGTGGCCGAGCAGTTCTCCCCTGCCAGGCCTCCCACCATGTCGTTTCTGCCTTGGAACCAGGCCACCATGGACTGAGCTCTCTGAAACCATGAGTCAGGAATAAACCTCCCTTAAATGGTAGGTGTCAGGTATTTGGCCCTAGCGATGAAAAAGCCGAGGAACAGATCCCTAAATGGAGGGGAGGGCCAGATCCCACCCATGGTGAACCAGGCCCACTGGCCTCAAGGTAGAAGGAGCTGGGTTCAGCTCAAGTGCTGCATACCTGCCTTCCTTTCCACATGGGAGGTGATGGAGAGCCAGTGCCTGTTTATTTATTTACTTATTTTTGAGACAGGGTCTTGCTAAGTAGTTCCTGATGGGCTTAAACTCACTATGTAGCCCAGGCTGGCCTTGAACTCATGGCAGTCCTCTTGCCTCAGCCTCCCGAGAGCTGGGATGACAGGTGCGTCCCACCTCTCTTTTGGATCCTCTGTCTCCTCTTCTGTTCTGAGAGCTAAGTAGGTCACTCACACATGTGACCTGTGCTGGCTTCACCAAGCCCTTTAAAGATGACAGCTTTCCAAGGCCACAGGACGAATACGTCACGAAACCACCAGCTTTTCATAATTAACACATTGTGCTTTGTCCTGGACTTTTGGGGACCTCCAAATACTTTGCGTAGGCCAAACAAAATTGTCGATTAAAAGCTTTCGTTTAGTTTAGGTTGTGCTTGGCTGCTGTGGTTCTCTCTTGTCCTCGCTTAGCCTCGCCCAGAACCCAGTGCACCCCTCCGCCACCACCAACAGCTAGGTGTCTAACACACACCGCCTTTTTTGTTGACAGATGGCTCCTGGGTTACCCTTCACCCTGACAAGGTAATGATTCTGCCAGGTCCCCCAGCCCAGGACTCAGCCACCTGGCCCTGGTCTTTGATGACATTCAGTGAAACCGAGCTGGATATAAAATGTTCACAGTCCTTTTCCTCAACATGTCCCTATTTTCTCTTGCTTGTTGTAAGTTTTTTTGTCTTTGGGCTGAACTGTAGCTGGATTTGGGAGCGGCTGGCTATTTAAAAAAAGCTGTCAAAGGCAGAGGAGGGGCTGGAGTAGCCTAAGGAAGTGAGAGCAAGGGTATGTGGCCTTGTCAAAAGTGAAGATATGGAAGCCACGGACTGTGCCTCGAAGGCAGAAAACACCCCATCACAAAACACAAAAAGTGGCTTTCAATTTTAGGCGATTCATGGACTTCTAGTGTAGGAAAAGACAAAGAATAAAATATTGCAGAAATCCTAACATTTAGAAATTAGGCTGAATAGAGTGAAAAGAAGACTGAGGAAAAAAAAAAACCTTTAGTTGCTCTATAGACAAAGAAAAAGAGCCAATCACCTGACTTGCACAGGGCACAGGAAGTTTAAAATCCTGCAGCCCCTGTCTCCAGCCTGTCTTTGCACGTTCTTGGTGGTGGCTTTCACAGAGCAGACAACCTTGGACTTCACTGTCTAGTTGATCAGTGCTTTTGATGTTACCCAGTGTCTAGAACCTTGCCAGCAAGCCTTACGCTCACAGGGCTTCTCTTCTAGAGGTTTTATAGAAAATGTGCTTCATTTTTAGACCTATGAACCACTTTGAGGAAATTGTGAGAGGTTTGAGGTCTGTGTCTAGAGTCTAATTTCTCAGCACAGGTCTTTGGTATCGTGTTGGCTATTACAAGGGACAGAATTGTGTCCCCAAAATAGGTGTGTTCAGGTCCCCACGGCTGAGTGTGATGTCATTTTGGAACACTCTAGGGTCTTTTCAGATCTGGTCAAGTTAAGATGAGATCGTACTAGAGTAGGGTGAGCCCTTATCCAGTGTGCAGCATTCTTGTAAGAAGAGGGAATTTTGGAGACGGATACACAGAGGAGGAACAGGGACTGGAGTGATGCATCTACAAGCCAAGGACACCAGGGCTTGCCAAAGACCCAGGAGCAGGCAAAGGGTTCTCTCCATAGCCTCTGGGGGGAGTGTCACCCTCCCCAAACCTTGCTTCTAGCTGTCAGAGCGCTAAAAGAATACTCTTGTTACTTACTTATTTTGAGGCAGAGTCTCACTGTGCAGTCCAGCTGGCCTTGAACTCACTAGGTAGCCTAAACTGGCCTTCAACTCACAGCGATCCTCCTGCCTCAGCCTCCCAAGTGCTGGGTGGGACTACAGGCGTGCACCATCATGTCCGGTTCTTCTGTTATTTAAAGCCCTCTTGTCTCTGGTGGTTTATTATAGTGGTCCTACCTCATGAGACCCAGGAGCTGGAAATGTCACAGATGACTCAATGGAGAAGCTCTTAAAGAATGGAAAGGGAGATTCTGAGTGATGGGTGTGTAGCACCCTGTATTTAATTTCAAAAGTTCTCTCTCTATTTCTTACTTGTTATATCTTACTTGATATAAACACACACACACACACACACACACACAAGTATGCACTCATTTTGTTCTTTTGACATTTTGTGTTACAGCCAGCAATTCAACATCACTGCAACAGAGGGCAGAATTGTACCAGAAACAGAATCATCTTTCTTCGTTCCCTGAAAATCAGCCCCAAACACAAGTTATAGCAGCGCACGGATTGAACTAAGTACTCTTTCTTGGCCCTCTAGTTTTCATAGCGTGTGTACCAGCATTATTGAAGGGCAGTAACCTTACTTCTCCTGCCTCCGCCTCCTGAGTGCTGAGGAAGGAGGATCACCTCGAGTTCATTTTTTATTTAATCATTTACTGAGACAAAGTTTCACTATGTACTGGCCTTGAGCTCACGATGTAGTCCAGACTGGCCTGGAACTGGTGGTGATCCTCCTGCCTCAGCCTCTTGGGTGCTGGGATGACATGTGTGCCACGGTCAGCAGTTTTTATTTTTAAACAAGTATCTCCCTGTCCAGTACATAAAGGAACAACACTGTCGGCCTGTGCACAGAGCGCACGGCCAGGGCAGTGTGGATGTAGGCACAGTCCGCTCTTTCTATCGTGTCTGTGAGGCTCGCAGGCCCTGTGGCTGTACCGCGGTTGGCTGGGCATGGCACTGGCTGCTTCCCGTAGGAGTCGGTTACCAAGGTGACCGCTGGCTGTCTTTGCTCTACCCATTTCCTGATTCCGTTTCTGAGCTGCGCATGCTCAGCCCTCAGTGGGGCAGTGCGGTCTCAGGGGCGCGGCCCCTGCAGGGCACCTGCGGGCCCGGATGTGAAGCGCCAGCCGCCTCGCGGCTCAGCCACGGATTCAACACGGAAACCCGGGCCGCGGGCAGTGATGAGCAGATAGATAATAAAAGCTAGGCTTACTGACACCTTGGCTCTTTTGTGGAAAAATACCTTACGTGTCACACTCTTTGCCAACTGAGGACTTATTTCCTGCAGTGAACCACCCTGAAAGCATCGCTTACGGAAACGTGTACTTTTTTTTTCTGAAATTTTTTATTTTTTATACTGGCTTTTATGCTTATGACTGGTGTGCTTATTTGTGCATATATCCGTAGTACATTTAGCCTATTAATCCAGTCCCACCTGGCTGGTTTGTTTAAGAAATGCTGACCATCCTCTGCATGACTGTTATGGTTTGGATCAAGAATGACCCCTCAACTGGTGTGGTGACACGACTGTAATCACAACCCTCGGGAGGCCGAGGCAGGAGGACTGCTGGAAGTTTGAGGCCAGCCTGGGCGACATAGTGAGATCACCCTGAACTATACAGCGAGACCTTGTCTGAAAAACCCAAACCAAAAGAAACAAAAAGGAACGACTCCCCAAACTCACATGCGCGGGGAGGTTAGGGTTTTAGAACGTGACTGAATCATAGGACTCGTAGCCCACTGGCAGGAGGCGGGGCCTGGCCGGGGCGGGTCCCGGGGGCGTGGCCTGGGAGGGTTCCTCCACCTCCCGGGCCTCCCTTGCTCTCCTCTTGCGGGTCCCTGTGATGTGCCTCGCTTGGTTCCACTAGACCCTGCGGTATAAAATAAATAATGTTTATGAGAATTATTTTTGCAAGCACGGTGATGGTGACATCCCCAGTAAATCCTGTGGGGAACCCCCCACATGACTCTCCTTGAAAAGGAGCAACCATCTCCACTGTGGAACTTTTAGCAGTTAAGACAGAATGAAAAGAAAGTTTTTGTGAGATATTTTAAGGAAAGTGTTTTGTTCCTTACCCCTTTCCCCAGGTGTTAAGAATAAGTCTATGCTTGTCAGGGTTACCCCTGAAGCCCTGTCTGCACACCGGGGTCTCCCCCGAGTCAAGGTTTGGGAGCAGAGCCTGGGGAAGGGGAGACTACTTGGTGCCTCTGTCTCCACCACAGGTCCGGTGATGAGACTGTCAGGGGGCTCCCAGAGAGGGGCTGAAGTTGCTGAGTTCTGTTTGTGGGGCTCCCGCTCTTCACCCCGTCCCCAGTCCCCAGCTGGCTTCTCTGCCTCAGTTTCCCTCTTTCCCGGGAATCCTTTGTCTCTCCCCAGAGAAGCTGCCCACGTGTGTATTCTTGTGTGTGACCCCTTTGCTGCCTGGCACAGGGGACCAAGTGAAAGACCCTTGTCACCTCGCGGGGCAGGCCAGTGGGTGTGCCGCAGGAGGCTGCCCTGGGTCCCTGTGTGACCTCGCCGTGCGTCACGGGGCTTGTGTTTACACTCGCATTGTCTCGTGTGCCCACTAACTTGGGGGAAAATATGACTCATCTCTTTTTGATGAAGTCAAACATAAATAGACGGACACTGGCTTCCACATGTTAGCGGGACCATGCTACACTTTCAGGGGACAGAAACCCCCAAGGACAATTCCTGCCTGAGCGACTTTCCCTTATAAGTGATGTAGCAGCCTCAGCTGGTAGCGGATAGGACAGATCTGGGTGGTTTTAGTTCGTCCCTCATCAGCCCAGCGGCCTTGCAGGTCCCAGCTTCTCTGGCCCAGGGACAGCTGTCTTGGGCCCCATCTGGAACATGGGGACCTAGAGTTCCCCTGCAGAGCCGACATCCTATGCTTCGATGTGGAAGATGAAAGCGACCTGAAAGGCAGCCAGGGGCTGCCCAAGGACACCCTGGGGAAGTGGCGGGTGTCACTGTCACTTGTGCGTGGGGAAAACATCAGGAGCAAAGAAGACTGACGGGAGCCATGGACACTGTCACGGGGTGCGGAGGAAGGGGCAGGACCTCGGTTCCAGTTTGTGGCACAGCTCCTGGGAAGGCCTGATTGCCGGAGGGAGAGTACGGGCTCCGGGGGTGACGGCTCCTGCCTGAACCCAAGTGACCGAGGATTTGGGGGATGACCGAGCTGGCCACAGTGCACTCCTGTGGACATGCGATTGGTTGGGTGTGTTCAGGGCTGGCCAGCTTCAGACAGAGAGCCCCAAGTGACCAATATGCCTGCCTGCAAGCTGAGCAGGCTCTGACTGATTTTAAAATAATCGAATGAAAAGTGAGCTGTGTTCTGCTTGTAGCTCCGCATTGGGCATTTGTAGGCCTAAGTGAAGAGTCACGGTTTTAGCAAAAGTCACCTTTAAGTCCTTGACTGCCGCAGATAAAAACAGAGCCAGGCCTCTTTCCCTTCCTCTGTCTGTTTCTTTCCTTATGCAGATTTTCTTCCCACCACTGAGGATGGAATCCATGGCCTTTGCCCTGAGCTACATCCCCAGCACTTTTTATTTTTTATTTTGGGACAGGGTCTCTCTAAGCAGTCACTAAATTACTCAGGCTGAGTTTGAACTTGTGATCCTCCTGCCTCAGCTTCCTGAGTGCCAGGATTACAGCGGGGCCCGGCAGAGGGCTTGACGTGACTCTGGGGGAGGCTGGCAGGAGAGGCATCTGGGAGAGCGCCAGCATGTCACAGGCCAGCAGCTAAGGGTTAGCATCGAAGGAGAGCAGCTGTCCAGGCGGGCTGGGGAGCACAGCAAGCGTGAGGCCAAGAAGGGCAGGGGCTGAGCACTGACCGTGGGGTCCAGACAATAGCCTGCTGAGGAAAGAGCTGTGGGTCTGTTTGCTCTGCTCAGAAGTCTGGAAGGTCCAGCTCTCCCACTGGTGGCCAGTACATGCAGTACCGGGAGAAGACGACAGAGGGTGCTGCTGCCCCTGGCATCCCGACCCAGCAAAGGTCGATGGACCCTTCCCAGGGAAGGGACCCTTATGGTTTTCCTTTTTTCTTTCTTTCCCTCCCTGCCTTTCTAAGATGCTAAGGCTGGGCTCAAACGTGTAGTCCTCCTGCCTCAACCTCCCAGAGTGCTGGGATTACAGGCATGTAAGATTTCATTATTACCTCCTGACAACTACCTGGATTGTCACTAGGCTTCTGGGACTAAGTTGACAGCTCTCGAAGGACTGGCATCACCGAAACCCACCTGTTAGGCGACAGCAAGCAGTGATGAAGGAAGACGAACAGGCTTTAACTTCAGTGGGGGAAAGATGAGAAAAAGTTGTGCTGTAGAAGTCCACTTCGCAGGACGGAGGGCTGCCAGGGGTTACATATCGTACTCGCTTTTTCCAGAGGAAATTTTTGTTTTGTTTTTGTTGAGACTAGGTCCAGCTGGGCTTGAACTTGCAGAGATCCTCCTGCCTCAGCCTCCCAGAGTGCTGGGATTACAGGCCTGCATAACCACATCCTGCTCTTCTGAAGATTGACTGAGATAAAACTCCAAGCAGAATAAGCCAATAAGTGTTGGGTTTCCTCTGCACCCCAAGCGAAGGGCTGAAGGAGATGGAGCTTCAGTGACTTCTCCTGACTCTGATGAGCCTGTGTCATCTCCTCTCTTCTGCTCCGGGCTGAGGACTGAGCGGGTTGGTCTGGTCTGCACCAGTGTCCAGGAAAGAGTATGTGGACAGATGGACAGAGGTGGGATCAAGGCCAGGGTGTCCTTCCCGACAGCATCCTTGCTGCTAGACGGCAAGAACCAGAATGCACCCAGGAAGGTCCTGAGGTCACACTGCAGGGACAGGTTCAGAATAGGTCTTGTGGGAAAGCAGGTCCAGGTGTGGTCTGGAGGGGCCGGGAGCAAGGTGCCGAAGCTGCTCGTGTGGAAGCTTTCATCCGGCGGCCACCACCGCCTCTCTGGGGGGCCCGGGTCAGAAGGGTCACTCAGGTCCGCAGGACCTGGCCTTCCGGGGACAGGTTCTGGCTCGATGACCACATGAGTCATTCTACTTCTCCACTTTCCCTTTTAAGGTCGGTTCCAGTTGGTGCCACTTGGCCACAGGGTAATTCAGAAGGGAGTTCACTAGCTCCGTCTGGCTGAGGAGCTGGGGAGAAAATTCTAAACCAAGATAAACAGAAAGGCTATCAGGTTGCCAGAAAGGCTGCAGAGAGAAGTGAGCCAGGAGAAGTCAGCTAGTGGGACTCAGAGGGTGACCCAGATCTAGGAAGTGCCGCAGGGTGCAGTCGAGGGCAGCTGTCTGGGGGAGGCCGAGTCACGGTGATAGCGCCATCATGTGTAAGGCCGATCAGAAGATACAGTGTGTTTAAATGAAAAAAAAATTATAGCCAGGCACGTTGCCATGACTCCCCCTCAGAAAGTCCCCTCACCTCAACACACGTGTCTCACGGTCCTTGCCACTTTCTACAGCACCTCTGGAGTCTTCTTTCCTGAGTGTCTTTAACAGGTGTATAAAAATATGGTGAATGCTGCTGCTGGGAGGCCTCTGCTAGAAAGCAGTTCCTGAAAACAGCGCTTCCTCCTCTCTGCATCCAGCACTGTGTGACCTCTGGCTCTTCCCCAAAGTCAAAGTGACTTTGGATGGACTCAGGACTTGGGCAGCCACGACAGCCCAGCTAAAGACACTGAGGAAGGAGGACTCCAGAGCTGCTGCAGACAGGGGCGGGGATGTGGGATGAGTGTGCTGGAAGCCAGGGGAGGAACTTGAGGGGACTCGTGGCCTTGTGTCCTTGACTAGAACACGGTTTTAAACCTGGAAACACACACTGTATTTTATGGTCACACTTTGTGGGGCAGGTTTCTTCTTTCAGTTTCCTCATCTTTAAAAGACAAGTAAAGCGGACATGCCCTGAAAGGTGTCTGGAGGGCACATTAGAGACCGGTACCCTTTGAGGAGATGGCATGGATGGGGCAGAGAAAGGAGAGGCACTTTTCATATTATACTTTTGTACGGTTTCACTTTTGGAACCATGTGGATGTGTGGGGTCCTGTGAGCTTCAGGAGGCTGAAATAAAAACCCATTTATTTATTTAAAACAGGGTTTCACTATGCAGTTCAGGCTGGTCTTGAACTTGTGGTGATCTTCCTGCCTCAGCCTCCAAGTGCTAGGATTACAGCCACTATGCTCAACCCAACATTTTAAAATAAATTTGCAGGTTTTTTTACTGAGGAAGAATTCTCTTATATTTCATGACATCGGTGTTTCTGTAGAGTCAGCTCCCAGCCTTTTGTCCCTGCAATTTGCATCTGATGGTTTCTTTACAATCAGACTCTGGTTAAATTTCTCTTTTGGGGTGGCAGAGGTATCAGGAATCGAACTCAGCACCTCATGCTTGCCAGGCAGGCGCTGTGCCGCTGAGCTACATCCCTGTCCAGGTTTTTGGTGTAGTATTGAAACAGGTAATGGTGTCCTGCCACCTTTAGTAAATGCTTCTTCATTCTCTTTTAAATGTGTAAAGCTGGGACCCACTTGAGAGTTGGATTTCCTCATTTGCATGTGCACAGCAGGGCAGTTACCATCACGTGGCTGGCCACGTGGCTGGCTGAGGCCCTGGGTGCCCCACACAGGTCTGGGACCTGCTTGCCTCACAGCCCAAGGAGTGGTTTCCACTCAGGTCCCCCAAAGCCGAGTGCTTCTGGATGGCTTCGATCTTTTGAGGTTTTCCGTGGAAACTGAGTGGTCAGGGCAGGAGACGCTGCCTCCAGGCAGAGCCAGCCAAGTTGCCCTGTGGGCTCTGAGAAGGACCCCAGTCCTGAGCACACTGCCTGGATGACCACTCAGCTCTGAGTTCTCACACGGTGCCCAAATGCGGATGAGTTACTGGTGCTAGAAGTCTGGGACGCACCCTAGCAGGGTTCAGATAAACACAGACCTGCCTCTAGCTCAGGGGAAAGATTTCCAGACACATTCTCTGAGTTTCTGCCAAGGAAAAGACCCAATGGGAGGCACAAAACAGTGGAAAGTGGAATGGCCCAAGCAAGGCAGTGCTCAATACAAAGAAAGATGATCCCTGCAAGAGTTTATCTTTGGGCCACACAGAGCAGCTCCGTCAAGGCCTTCGTGGAGAGGCAGAGTGGAGGCTGAGTCACCCCAATTTACTGCCTGCCAAGCCTCTTAGCACAAATGATCCCTGGGCCTTCCCCTCTGAGCTCCTATCAGAAAAGTGGATTACAGGTCACCCTCCTCCCCCATCTTGCAGAGATCTCAAGTAGCACGAAAATTGCTGAGGACATCAAATGATACCAAAGAGGACTACAAATTGCTGTGGGCTCTTGTGTTTGTTTTTTTCCCCACTTGTCTTAATTTAGAACTCTTTAATTGGAAAGCTCCTGCTAAATCACTTAAGAGTGGTAATAACCAAGGCCCAGGGGTTTGATTTTGTAAAAGGAAGTTTTAGTCATTTGCATTTCTAGGTAGGTGAATAACAGTGACTCTGCAGGGTCCTGTTTCTAAAAACACATAGCAGCAGCATCATTAAACTTCTAGTTGTGTTTTCCATTACTGTAGTTAATCTATTTTGAACTCATGCATGTTTCATGTGAACAAAACTTACAAAGGCTATCACCAAATCCTTTTAGTAAGCAAGATACAAATTGTAGTAAATTGAAAGCATAAAGTAAACTTAAACTACCAGAGACTGAATGATTTGGGGATGACAATGTGCAGTGTATGACCCATTATTGCCCCTGATTGATGTGTTTTGAAATTTAGTTTTTTTTCTTTAAAATAAAATGGATTTGAAAAAAAAAAAAACCAGAGCCCACGCATTATGGTTTGATATCCTGTGCATGCACGCGCGCGCACACACACACACACACACACACACGCACAGGCAGAGTTACCTCCCCAGCACTTTTTATTTTGAAACAAAGTCTTGCTAAATTGCCAAGTTACCAGGCTAGGTTGCAATTTGCTATGTTCCTGTCTCATCCTCCCAGAGTGCTTGCACAACCACACCCAGCTCGATGTCTCTTTGGAACATTTGTTACCCTTCGTAGTATCAGTGGTTTGTAAAACATTACCTGTTAGCTGTTGATGATTAGGGGTGGCTGCCCCATCCCTGCTATCCTCCTGACCCTACCTGGTGTCGGGAGCGGATGCAGGGAGGGGCTCAGCCCGGCCACCTAGGCACCTCTCAGCCTCGGGTTCATCATCGGGAAGATGAGACATGGTGATGCCCGGTGTTCGGGATGACCGAAGGACTTAAGGACGATGCACACAGGAGTCTCCGTGACGTGGCCGTTACTCGCGGTCTCCGTCTAACCCGGCCCCGCCCCGCCCGCTCCACGGTGGCCACGGGGTGGCGTGGGACGCGCTTGCACTCAGGCCCGGGTGGGCGAAGGCTGTCTGGCCACAGCCCAGCGTGGCGCCGCCGGCCCTCTCAGGCTTTAGCGGATCCGGATCCGCAGGCCCCGGAAGGTGTAGCCGAGCTGGAGCGGGCGCCGGGGAGCCGCCCTGGCCTCCTCCCCGGGACGGGACCCAGCGCGGGCTCCGGGGAGCCTGGGCCTCCACCTCCGCCCACGCATTCCAGGACGGGCCTGCGTGGATCCCACCGGCGATCGGGGTCGCCCCGACCAGCCCCACCGTGCAGGGGACGACGGAGGCCTCCGGTGCAGTCACCTTCCGAGCTACAGGAGATGGGAGCGGGGAGCACGCACGGCCAGACTGGGGGCTGCCACGCAGGGCGGGAGGAAGGAGCAGCGGGGCCCCGCGGGCGGCTCGGGGGTGCGTGTCGTGGCCCAGGGTCGGCTACTAGTCATCTCGTGGTCCCCGGGCCAGCGCACGGGATAGCCACGCGCCCCACGTCAGGAAGTGACTGCTGCAGGGTGAACTCCGGCCCCAAGGCCGAGGCCCCGCCCCTCCCCTTCCCTCCGCGGGCCGCGCCCAAGACAGGCCCCGCCCACAAGCCCAGCCCCGCCCGCCCGCCCGGGCAGCCTTGACCCCTACCTTCCTAACCCAGCGACCCCGCCCCGTTAGCGCCAGCCCTGTTCAGACCCCGCCTCCACTGGCCCTGCCTCATCCCTACACCTGCCAGCCCCGCCCCTCAAATACCCGCCCTGCTTCACCCCAGCCAATCACCGCCCCCGAATTGCCCGCCCCAACCAATCCCGACCCCTCCCCATCCAATCCCGGTCCCGCCCCATCCAATCTCCGCCTCCTACTGCCGGAGGCGGGGCTGCGCCGCCACGTGGTCAGACGCAGGGAGCCGCCGGCCGCGGCACGGAGCGCAGTCCCGCGGTTGTCCCCGGCGCGCCGCTCCCGGCCCGGCGGCGGCAGGATGACCGCCGTGGCGGTGGCGGCGGCCCGCGGCGCCGAGGCGATGGCGTCAGCGGCGGCCCTGGTGCTGCGCGGCGGCGGCAGCGGCGGCGGGGCTGCGGCCCGGGGGTGGCCCCGCTCGTGGCACGCTCGTCCGCTGTGCACGGCGCCGGGAGCCGCGGGGGACATGAAGCGCTACCTGTGGGCGCGCTACCGCGACGCGCGGAGGAACACAGACGGTGAGTGCCGCCGCCCCGGGTCCAGATCGCCACCTCGGGGCTCGCTCGCGCGTGGCCAGCGACGCCCGTGCCAGCGCCCGGGGACCTCTCCGCTGTCCCTTCCCGGTCCCGGGAGCCGCGTGGCTGCTCCCAGGCATGGCCAGGAGCCGGCGTGGAACGCGCTGCCAGGGCCACGGGCACGCGTGGGGCGGTCACCCCACTCGGCTAGCGGCTCGTGTGAGCGGTGACCAGTGACGAGTGACCGTCGCGTCCGGTGCGAGGCGGGTTTAGGGGCTGTGTCTGGGGATCAGTTTCTCCTCCAGAGGGGCGGTGGCCAGTGCTGTGCGTGGTAAGAGCTCGCGTGGGGAGTGACCCGGGCCTTCTGCTGACCCCCGTGGCGGGAACTCAGGCAGCGAGTTCTGCGTGGCGACGGGAGCCTGAGTTTGCTCGGTTGTCACGAAGGGAGGCCCGGGAAGAGGAAAGAGGACTAGGAGATCCCAGTGCCGGCGCTGGATCGGCTCTGGATTCACCCCAGGACCAGCGGAAGGGGCTCCTCCGCCTCCCTTCTGCAGGTGGGAAAAGCAGGCCAGGCCAAGGTCACCTTTGTCTCGGGGTCCGCTCAGCCCCTAGTGTCCTGGCCTGTCTCCTCGACTGTCCGAGTCAGGCACATCGGGGAAGATCCAGGGTCGAAATTTAATATTGATTTAAAAAATTGTTTGGTGAGCAAGAACGTTTTGAACTGGAGTTCAGCAGGAGTAATTTTCATGGGAGATTTCTGAGCACCAGAGAATTCTAGACACTGGTTTATTTTCTTAGTTTCCTTTTGCCAAGAGTTTTAATTTAGCTTTGGCTTTTGAAGCTATTGTTTTAAAATGTGGTGGAAAGGTTTTGTTAGGAGACATTAGGAATTGCAGATCTTAGATTAGAGAAATACAGAATACTGTTATCTAGTTTTTGAGCAGGTATGATTTAAAATTTTTTTTTTTCTTTTTGAGACAAGGGTCTTGCTGTGGGCTGGCCTTGAGCTCACTTTGTAGCACAGGCTGGTTTTGAACTCGCTACAGTCCTCCTGCCTCAGCCTCCGGAGTACTGGGATTGCAGGTATGTGCCACCATGCTTGGCTCTAAAAATCTTTTAAACTGGGCATGGTGGTACATGTGTGTAATCCCAGCATTTGTCTAAAATCCCAGCATTCTGGAGGTTGAGGCAAGAGGATTTCCTCAAGTTCTAGGCCAGCCTGGTTACATAGTAAGTTCAAGGCCCGCCTGCACTACATATGGAGACTCTTGTCTCAAAAAACAAAAAAAAATAAAGTATTTTTAAAAACTGAGATGATTGTATATTTACATGTAGTCCTAAGAGGTGATTTATTGAGGTCTGGCATAGCTGTTTCCTAGTTTTCCCCAAGGGTGAAGTTTGGCAGAAAAACCGTTGGGTATCACAACCAATGTACAATCCAGAACCCCCAGTTTTACCTGTACTTTGTGTGTGTGTGTGTGTGTGTGTGTGTGTGTGTGAATCATCCCATACGGTTCTGGCACCTGTAGGTCTGTGCATCGCAGTCAAGGTACAGAAAAGGTCGTCACCAGGAGCTCTAACCTTGTCTTTATAACCAGGTCCACCATATTCCTCGTGCCTGCCCTGGTCCCCTGTCCCTGGAGCATTATCTCTTGTTCATTTCTAAAACTTCATCACCTCAAACGTCTGACAGGCTTTAAACCTGAGAGGCTGGCTTTTGGGCCCACTGGCCACAGCTCCCCGGCAGTGATACTCCAGTTGTGTTTATTGTATCAGCAGTGTTTTCCTGTTTGGTGCTGAGTAATACTCCGTGGTTTGTGTGGTCCAGCTCAGCTGTTTGTTTGGCCACTGCTGCCTGGGCGGGAGCACATCCGCCCCGCCTCAGCTTTGGGCTGCTGTGCGGGAAGCAGGCGTGCTGTTGTGTGCGGTTGTGAGCGCACGTGTGTGCATTTCTGTGGGCTTAGGAGTGCGGCCACCGGCTGGGGCTGCACTTGTGTCTGGGCCTGCACTTGCGTCTGGGCCTGCACTTGCATCTGGGGTTTTATAAGAGGCTGCAGGCAGAATTTTGCCATTTGGACTTTTTTTTTTTGGATGAGGTTTGTCCCTTGCTGGCTGTTAGAAATGGGAGGTCACACAGCTGTCCTCTTTATTTTTGTGGTCCTCGGGGTCAGACCTGGGGCCTTGACGCTGCACTGTGTCCCCAGCTCCTTTTTGTTTTTTATTTTGAGACAGGGCTATCCTGGTTGTTGCGTTGTATAGGCAGAGCTCCAGAGTGTGACCCTCCTGCCTTAGCCTGCCGGAGTGCTGATTACCGTCACTGCACCCAGGCTTAGTTTTGTCCTCTGTAAAATGAGTTTGCAGAGCTGGGTGTGGTGATGCACACCTGTAATTCCAGCACTCTGGGAGGCCAGAAGGGTCATGATTTCATACTCTACTTGGGCAACCTAAGGACTTTAGAGAGCCCTTGTCTCAAATTATACAAAGGCCTGGGGACAAAGTTCTGTGTGAAGGCCCTGGGTTCAATCCCCTGTACCCTAAAAAAGAAAAACAGTGGGGATGCTGACTGAATCAACGTCATTAGGCTCTGGTGAGGAAGAAGCCTGTGTGGGGAGGGTGTGGAGAGCAAAGCCCACTGCCTGCTACATCGGGTGACAGGCGGGTGACAATCGGCAACGAGCCTCATGGCCCGGGGCCTGGGCCCCCTAGAGAGACGGGGATGGGAAGACAGCAGCTGTGGATGTGGGGGCAGAAGAGGAGGCAGGTTGGTCGCCCCAGCGTATGGGCTGCTCCTTCGGCTGGGCAGTGCCCCTTGCGTGGCCTTGGGCAGCCACCGAATCTCTCTGAGCTTGGGCTTCTCTGTAGCACGGACACCAAATGGCCAAGGCTTCCATAGCGTTAGGAGAGGAGTTGGTGTGTCTGGTTCCCGCTCCCATAGGTGCTGGGCCGAGGTTCGGCCTGGAACTTGGGGGCTTAACCCTGACTTTCCCCGGCTGCCGTAGAGGTGACGCCGTGTGCTGCTGAGCTCCTCCAGCTGCAGCCCAGCGAGCCCTGTGTCCAGCCTGGGGCCTTTCCGTCGTGGGGCTGCCAGCCATGTGGACATGCGCTACTGGCTGGGGGTCAGGTAACCCCGTCTTGGGAGCCCCAAGACCCTCCTTGAGGCTGACCCCAGGGGGCTTGGGTGGAACAAGGTCAGAGAAAATACTGGTGCTTTTTCCCCAGTCGCAGAGGACTAAACAGTTTTGTTTTCTCACTCCTTGATTCTGACAGAAGAATTTTACTTTCTCCTTTGCCGGAGTCCAGCTGCGGCAGGGCTAGGGTTTCCCAAAGGTGGACAGGGAGTTGGCGAGTGAGACAGAAGACACTGCACACCAGTCTGTGAGTGAATCTGAATCCACTTTATTTTTTAGAAGCTGGAATATATATTTGCTAACTTTTGGCAGCAACCCCCAGCCCCAAGCAGGAAGCGCCCCAGGCTCAGGGCCAGGCAGAGACAATCCCAAGCAATAGGTATTAATTAACCTCAACCCCAAGCAGGGAGCACCCCAGGCTCAGGGCAATAGGTATCAATTAACATCTCAATCTTGTTACTTAGTTAGCTTGGGAAATGTAAGCCGAGGCACCTGGATGCCTGCAGGAGGACGAGATGTGTGAGGCTATTATGCGGCTCCCTACATTGTTTCCCTTATCACTTATGGGAGTATGGCAGTTCCTGTGAGGACAGCGCCTGTCTTAGGTCAAGGACTCTTCATATGAACCCAACCAGGCCTTACCCATCATGGGCCTGCAGGACAGCAATTGGTCCTGTGCCTGTCTTAGGCGGCCGGTGGCGTAACATATGTGTCCTAGTTGCCCGTCTTTGGCTGCCTGTAGGACAGCGCCTGTCTTGGGTCAAGGACTCTTCATATGAACCCAACCAGGCCTCACCCGTCATGGGCCTGCAGGACAGCAATAGGTCCTGTGCCTGTCTTAGGCGGCTGGTGGTGTAACATATGTGTCCTAGTTGCCCGTCTTTGGCTGCCTGTCCAGTGTCTCAGGGCAGTTGTCTCACAGGAACCCCGCAAATCCTCCTCCATGAGCTCTCCCATCCAAAGCTCCCGCATAAACTCTCTCACACTACTCACAGAAGGCAAAACCCCACAACCAGTCCTCACAAAGGGGTTATCTAGAGGGCCTCCAGCAACCCCCCTGGAGTCTCCACCCTTGACTCCATATTGAGCGTTACATAAAAACATACACATGTGAACTACACAAATTACAATTATCAGTACAAAACATTCCAAGATCCCCACGCCCAATTCCCACATGCGGTGTCCTTTTCCTGGAGAAGCGTTTGTCACAAGGCGTGGATGGACTAGGACGCGGCATGGACAGAAAAGGGCGCCGCACTCCCCTTTCTAGCCATTTGATCTCACTCCTGAATCCAAGCAGTCTGTTCAGGCGTCCTGTCTCTAAAGCAGACAAGAAGCGCTTTCCAGTCTTTATGTAAAGCTTTTCTCTTCCAATCTCCTGTTTTTCCATTTTAAGATAAAGGTTTAAAAAAACAGCTGTTTGAGATCAGTTTCTATAAACTGACCTCGCTGCCCTGTTATTAAATCTCACGTTCCGGTGCCAGGACACCCACGAAGGACAAGTGACCCAGCCTCACGGAGATTCCCTCCTGCCCCTGGTGACCCTGTCTGTCCCGGGATTCCGTTCAGGGTGGCATTGGAGTCGGTTCTCAGTCGCCATAGCTGCCTTCAGCTGTGATGCTTGCAGATTCTGGTTTTCAGCGATCCTGACTGTTGTCAGGACGACTGCCCTCACCCTCTGCGAAGCTCCAGTCCTCTGGGCAGTGCGATGCTCGCCGCAGCCCGCCTTGAACTCAGCTCGGAGAAGCGTTTGTTGCACTTTTAGGAAACGAAGTGCTGCTTTCTAACCCAGCACAGGCTGCGGTGGGCCTTTTCGTGCAGCAGGGGTGTAGGAGGTGAGCCGAGGCCAGCAAGGAGTCCTGGGGGGGCTCAGGTCTGACTTTGACCACTGAGGGTTGGGGGGCTGAAGCGGGGGGCGGCTGGGTGGCCCCCATGAAATTAACTCACACCAGGGCCTGAATCCTGACCAGCAGAAAGAGGCAGGAGTGGGAGATAAGATTTTAAGAGGAGACTGGAGCCATAAACAAAACAAACCAGTCACTGTCCAGCGTGGAGGCTTTGAGTGAAGATCTGGAACCCGAGGTTCTGAGCCCCAGGGACCAAGGCTGTGATGTTGGAAGTGGGTTTGGAAAGCCATGCTTTTTTGAACTTTAAAGACGGGGTGCGGAAACCTTTGCTTCAAGCCTCAGGGTTCTTCTGGGCTTCTGGGGGCCGAGAGCCCCTTCATACGGAAAACTCTGCTGGGAAAGACACTCTGGGCCTTGTGGGCCTTGTTTCACATGCAGATCGGGGCTCAGAGATGGGAGGAACCCTCAGGCTGCAGGTGGACACCTGAGGGCATGCATGGCTCTGGGTGCTCGTGCCTGCTGGGGGAGACCAGGCCTGGGCACATGCGTCCCTGGGCACGCGAGCGCTTTTCCAGGACTCCCGTCCATCCGGTGGCTGCCGGGAGCTGTTTCCCCTGCAGCAGGAGCGTTTGTTTCCCGTGGCCTTGGCCCTGGGTCGTTCTTCGTGAGGAGTGTGGAAGGGGCGTAACCTTGTGTCTGTCTCAGACTGGTCCCCGCAGGGCTCGTGTGGCTTGGCCATCACGAACCGAAGTTACCTGCAGACGGGCGCCCATGATCTGGGACCCCTGGGAGGGTGAGCGCCAATCTGCCCCATGCCTGGCCTCAGCTTGGGCCTCCCAGGGTGCTTGGGATTAGGGCGAAAGTAATTCTTAAATCACTTTCAAATTTAAGAATGCAGAATGATTCTGGTGTATGGGAGCGGCTGGCAGATCCACAGACTGAGGAGCTTGTTAGAAGGATGCTGGTGCCGGAGGCCGGAGGCCAAGACTGGATCTGGCTTAGGGAATGCTCCTGCCCTGGAGGAGGGAGACGAAATTGACAGTGCAGGAGGGTTATGAAGACTAAAGTGAAAGAAACTGAAAAAAGGAACAAATAGAAACTCTGGACAGTAACATTTAATTCTTGTTTTGTGTTGTTTTTTGTTGTATGGGGATGAAGAAAGAGTGAATGACTTGGAGGATAAATCTGAAGAAATTGCCCAGACTATAACACAGCCAAGGAAATGGGCGCTCCGAAGGCGGTTTAGTGAATGACGGAGTGAGATGGGCAAATGCATGTATTTGGCCTTTCACAGAAGAGAGCAGGAAATGGGGGAGAGGCGGGCTGGGGTGTCTGAGGCTGCCCGGAGCTTCCCAGGACTAATGAAAGACGGGGCAGCACAAGCGCCCACCTGGCAAGCGCAAGGTCCTGCCTTCAGTTTGATCCCCAGCATTGCACTGCAAAACAAAGCCAAAAGGGGATTGGAAGCAGGGCTGATACTAACGATATTTGTGCTGTAGGATTGTTAGGCTTAAATGACTTCATATGCGTAGGGTTCTTAAAGTAGTGCCTGGCACACAGCAAACCCCACGTCATGGGCCGCTGCCACAATCACTGCTGCACCTGGTGAAAGGCGGGGGACACTGTTACCGTGGGAAAGGTGACGCCTTGTGGGCTCAAAGGCCAAGTCCAGCCGTGTTTCTTTCTCTCTCTCTCTCTCTCTCTTTCTTTCTTTCTTTCTTTCTTTCTTTCTTTCTTTCTTTCTTTCTTTCTTCTTTCTTTTGTTGGCTTTTTGAGACAGGGTCTCGCTGTGCAGTTCAGACTGCCTTCAGCTCACGTTGTAGTCCAGGCTGTCCTTGCACTCGCAGTGATCCTCCTGCCTCAGCCTCCTGAGTTCTGGGATTACCCGCTGCATTTCTGTGTAAGTTCTGCTGGAACTCAGCCACCTAGTTGTTCCCCATTGTGGGAGTCCTTCGGTGTGATGACCTCAGAGCTGAGTAGTTGAGGTAGAGACCGTGCATGACCTCAAACCTAAAACATTTACTAATCAGCCCTTTTAGTAAAACTCACATTGATTATTGAACTAGATCCACACATCTCTGCAGAGATGGATGACTCAAACAGGGACAGGGTCAAGAGCTGCATGGTGGTACGCACATGTAATCCCAGCACTGGAGGGGCTGAGGCAGGAGGATCGACGTGAATTCAGGGCCCGCTTGGGCTACATAGAGAGACCCTGTCTCCAAAAAAAAAAAAAAAAATTGTGAAATAAACATAGAAGAGCAAGTTGCAGATCGACCGACTTATAAAGGGTTTAAAGCACATGAAATACTATTCTGCAGGTTCCTCACAGGGATCTGTGTGCAAGTGTGGGAAATTCAAAGACAGACAGCGAAATGAGGGGTGTGCCTGAGTGTGGGGTGCAGAATGGCCGGGTGGCGGGGAGGGAAGCTCCCCTTGTCACCTCTGCACTTTTCTCCGTGCCTGCTGGGTAGCGCAGTGGTGTCTTCACAGGGACCCTGTGTTCAGGGCTGTGATGGTGGCCCGTGGCCCTAGGGAAAAGAAGTGGTGAGAGGCTCTGACACGGGGGTGTCGAGTGATAATCCTGAGACTTTCAGGTTGGAGGGAGATGCTGACAGTGAGGGAGACAGAGCCTCTGGTTCCGGGGTGTGGAGCCCCCGCTGCAGGGCCTGGGGCCCTGTGCTGCGCTGAGGGAGGCCACTGCTTTGTCCCTGGCCCACGTTAGTGACCATCTGGCCTCACCCAAGCTTGTCATGAGGTTGCAAGGCTGCCACATTATCCAGATGGCTGAGCGAGTGACCGTTTCATCCTGTCCCCATGCCGGCTCCTTAGACATGAAGGTGGAATGTGTCCTTTTCCCCGGGGCTTCCCTCTGGCTTCCTGACATCTGGTCTCCTTGGTCAGTGTCCCTGAGGCAGCCCGTGTGCCCTGCGGCTTCCAAGCAGAGGGAAGCAGCTGGCCGAGGCATGGTGACCTGCTTCCTCAGGAGGCAGCGCTGGGCGCTTCTGCTTATGTTTGGGGTCAGCTAAATCCTGGCGCTGACCTCCCTCTAGTGACAGTGTGTTTAAAGGAAAGGAACACGCACGCACGCACACACACACATATGCGCACACACGTTTCAAGAACTTGTTTATAATTTCCTGAATGTTAAAAGCGGGCGCCTAGCTAGTTAAAAACTGGACCATTTCCTTTAGGTACCTGAGGTACCTTAGCAGGGGCTTCCAAAAAAAGGTGCGCTTTGTATTTTTAGGGTCAAATACTGCATCCGTTATAGTGCAGACAACGCAGGGCAGGCTGGGACTTGAAGGGAAATTCTCTTCTGCAGGGAGCGGGTCCTTAGTTCTGAGTAGCTCACCGTTTAGCTCACCGGGGTCCCAGGAACTGTGTCACGCTAACGGAAGTTGACTAGGTATTATTGACAGTTGATTGCAGTCGAATTTGTCTTTAATTTGTAGTTAGAGATGGAGCTCGGGATGGTCCTTTTGCTTTGTTTTGTTCGTTGTTTTAAGTGGGAAAGTTGACGTGGAAGCACCGGTAATGTCACAGCATCAAGGTGTGCCCGTGGAGGACCCTTTCGCGTAGCACGTTTCTGTTCACTTTAGCAGAGGCTGGTGAGTAGCAAGGGCTGGCCGCGGCCGGGCGGCGAGGTGGTGGTGGGGGCTGCTGCCGCTGAGGCGGCAGTTTTCAAACATTTTGCCCGCGGAACTTTTCATACGCTTGAAAAAAAGTAAGATCCTGGAGTGTTTAATAATTTAGATTATGGGGCCGGGGATTTAGCTCAGTGGTGCTGCCCCTGCCTGGCAGGCGTGAGGTCCTGAGTTCCATTCCCAGTATGGCTACATTAGAAGTTGAAACTGAATTAATTATTATTATTATTATGTTTGGTACCGGGGATTGAACTCACAACCGTGCACTTGCCAGGCGTGTGCTTGTGCCGCTGAGCTAAGTCCCCAGTGAAACTGAATTATTTAAAATATGTACTTACTGGGCTGGGGATTTAGCTCAGCGGCACAAGCGCCTGCCAGGCAAGCGTGAGGTCATGAGTTTGATCCCTGGTACCAAAAAAAAAAAAAAAAAAAAGTACTTACTAATTTATTTAAATAACTGTAACAGGTGCATCCTTGTTAACGAAAGTGGCTTACTTTTTATGAAAAGTGACCATTTCCCAAGTTAAAATGCGCAGGGGAAGGCCTGGTTTGCATTTTTGCCAGTTGCTTTGCTGTTTGGCTTCACAGCAGGAGCTGTGTTCGGGGTGGAGGGTGGGGGTGGTGGGGGGATCCTGTGTTTGGTCTGTGGTGTGTGGACATCACATGGCCTCTGGAAATCTCCACTGTACCTAGAGAGGGTAAGAGGCCAACAGTTCATTAAATTTTTATCACTCCAGCTGGGCATGGTGGCGCACACCTGCAATCCCAGCACTTGGAGGCTGAGGTAGGAGGATCACTGGGAGTTTGATGCCGGCCTGGGCTACAGTGAGTCCAAGGCCGGCCTGAACTACACAATGAGACTTTGTCTCAAAACATGAAAACAAGCAAAACAAAACACAGAAAGATGTTACGCCTCCTGTAGCGTGTTGCCATGAGCTTTGTGATTTAACACCATTTACTGCCTCGCGGTTTTGCTGCCTTTGGGTCCTCGCTTGCCCTATTCCCGGCCCCTTCCACTTGCAGAGCGCCAGTGGCTTCTCATACCTCTGCCACAGAGTCCCCTGCCTGCCTTGGGTGCCTGTGAGGACCCCATGCATGTGCTGGCTCCAGGGGATCCAGCACTCTTTGTCTTCTGTTGCAGATAAGCAGCCTCCCTCCCTGTGGAGTGAGGCAGTGGCCCGGCACAGGTTTCAGGGACCAGGGTGTGGGGACCTTGCAGAGCTGTTCCCCCTGCCACACCGAAGGGTTGTAACGGTTTGGACCATGGAGATCCTCAGAGGAGAGGGCGATGCGTCCCCGGTCAGCCCCGTAACTGCTGATGGAGGAGAAGCACAGGTTGAGTGATGAATGGGAAACAGAAGGGACTGGTGTTTGTAAAGCACTGAGCTCCCACCTTGGGTGTTCAGTGGCTGTGCAGCTTCCAGCTGCTGCTTCTCAGCCTCATCTGCTTTCGGGGTGGCACTGCTTCCCCGGTGGGGTCCTGTGGCATCAGCCCAGCCGCCCGTGACCAGGTCCCAGTGTATGGCCCGGGGAGGGCATTGCATTCTCTCTCTCTTTTGTTTTTGGTACCAGGAACTGAACTCGTGACCTTGTGCTTGCCAGGCATGCACTGTGCCGCTGAGCTGCATCCCTGGCTCTTGCATCGTTTCTTCTTTCTACTTCCTCTGCAGTGAAAAGCTCCTGATAGTTTGCCTGCTGTTTGTCTGATCCTTGGGTATGCATTGGCTTTCTTTTTCCAAGAAATTTTCCCCTTGAAGGGAAATGTACTTTTCCTGGGAGCAGCTGAGTTTGTTTTTCATAAAGGGACTCAAGAGGGGGTTGTCATCGAGCCATGATGATGGCTCATCTGGCTTGGGTGGAACTGTATGGAGTTTTATTTTTGGAACGTTAGGAAACATAATGGACCTGGACAGAGTGGTAGGAATTACAGGGATCATTTTACAGGGAATAAGGTGTAATTTTAACTCTGGGTGGGAGTAGCATAAATGTCATGTGCATTGCTAATTTTTCAGATGAGTAATTCTGTTTGTCATGAGCGCTTCTCCCTGAAGATCATGCAGAATGTATAACAGAGTGAAGGCGCCTCGTGGGCTAACCAGACCATAAATCAGCTTGTGAGCTGACCCCCGGGGCGCGGCCCTTGCAGTGGGGAGGGTGCCTGTCTGGTGGTGGGTGTTTCCTGCACGTGGCCCCTGCTGCAATGTCCCTGTGGGTCACGGCCAATTTGTCACCCCGTGTGAGCCTGCATAGTGTCTGGTACCTAATGGGTCTGCTAAGTACTTCTGGGGAAAATTCCCGTGAGGTTAGTAGGTGGGAGAACCGGTTCATGAAGTACCCGGCCATGTACTGTCCTGTAGGGAGGCAAGCTGGGTCAGTGTCACACAAAATCTCAGATGGAATTAGAGGACATGGACAGCAGGAGTGTTTATTAAAAGGAAAGAAACAGCTCCCGACAGTCAGGAGGGGACCTTTTGTCTGGCAGGGTTTTTTTTTTTTTGTATCAGGAATTGAACTCAGAACCTTGTGCTTGGCAGGCAGGTGCTTTGCTGCTGAGCTGTGTCCCCAGCCCCTGTCTAGCAGTTTTTATACCAAAAATGACCAGGACTCAGGCCACTCTGGAACTAAGGTCAGTCCACAGGATTGAAACGAGCTCTCTTACACTAGAAGTGGCCTGAGGAGTCGGGGCACGGGGCCAGGCTGTGTCTGAAGTGGCCTCTGTGCCAGTCTTGCCCAGGTGGCTCTCTAACAGAACAAAGGGATGAGGAAAACTCGCTTTCCTGCCAAGGAGGGGCAGGAGCTGTCACGGTGGGCACCTGCTGCCTTGCCCGTGTGACCCTGGACTGCTTGTCCTGCTGGCTCCGTTCGCCCCTGACCTCGGGCTGCTGCTTATCTGACCTAGGCCCGGTCCTCCCGACCATCTCGGGCCCGGGCCTTCTGCCTGACTCCGTCTGTAAGTCTGTACTCACCCGGTTATCTCAGTGTGAGAAAATGCAGGCGGGTGATGGGTTTGGGAAGGGGGGCTGGAATCGAGGGGTGGGGGCCAGGCCTCCTTGTCTGTGTGGGGACCTTGTGCACCTGTCTGTGTGTGCCTGTGCTCGAGTGCGTAGACGCACACACGCCAGACTCCATCAGCCTGTGCTGTAAGAGCTGGAACTATAAAATAAAACCATAGAAGACAGGGAAGAATTCTGGGTTAGACCGGCTTGAGGCCAGGACCTCGAGCCTGGGACCCTGATGGGGTGCCGTGGGGACTCAGGTCCAGCCCAGGCCAGAGCTGCGGCTGCGGGAACAGCGGGTTTACCTGGGTATGGTGGAGCCCTCATGTCTCCTAGGGGCTGGATGCCCTGGCCCTCAGCTGACCTGGTTGGTGGTTTCCCTTCATCGTAGAGTATGTGGGGAGCTTGGTATCTTCTTGGCATCTCACTGGACAGCTGTAGAAGTAGACATGGTTTTTCTCACCGAGCAATGTTTTTTGCCAGTGCTAGGGACGGGATCAAGGGTCTTACATGTGTTGGGCAAGCACTGTCCCACTGGGCGCTGAGTTTATTTTTAATTCACACGCAGCTGTACAGAGTTGGGGATCCAGTGTCATACTGCTACGGCAGACACAACACTGAATCGACACCGGGACTTGGAGGCGGATTTGTGTGTGGTGATGGGTGCTGATCGGAACGACTCCCAGAATGTCGGCCCGATCTCTGGTGGTCTAGGGCTCATGTGGCATTGTAAACCCAGATGTCAAGTTCAGTCACCCAGGTATTGTAATTCTCTTTTTAGTTTTTTTTACAATCCAAAAAGTTAATATTTGTCATCCCATGGAGACATCATTGGAATCCCAGCAAGTTGATTTTAATCTACCATCACCAATGCAACCCACAGTGAGAGTAGAAACACCAAGACAGGTTCCAAATGAAGGGCGGCCAAGGGGCCCTAAGTCCAATCCCCATGAGGACATGCGGACAAGGCCCTGATCCTAGGCCTCTCCCAGCATTTATTATCCTGTGAAGAAGGGGGGTGGCTCAGGGATGAGGGACAGTGAGGAGGGCGGGAATCACCTGAGTAACCTGAGCTGGCTGCCAGGTGCAAGATTGGCATCTCTGTACACTGCAGAGAGAAGGATATGCAGAAGGATCTTCACGTAATCTAATTAAGGTAACAACTGAATTGTTTTGGGAGGCTGTGGCTTTGGTTTCTGATATGTAAACTCCTGTACCCTGGGGAGTCACAGCCTGTTACCTTGAGGCTGGTACCCAGTTGACATTCCCAGAGCTACTGGCTCTGACATCTGACTGTGCTCATATCCTGCGCCGAGAGCACTACTGAGGAGACAGGACCGTCTGTGACTTTAAAGATTATATACCAGCTCCTCGGCTAGCCTTGTTCACAATGCTTAGAGCCTGCTGAAGAGAGAAGGAGATACCCGAGCCAGCTCTCTCCATATCAGTATAAGGAAATGAGTCTCCAAATAATCAAAGTCACAGTAATTGTTTTGCATTCAAGGGGAGTCACAGGAGTTGTCTCCCACATATGGGGTAAGCCAGCAGGAAGTACAGAAGCAGAATGGCCTGTCAGCTGGGGACTGGTTCTTACAGCGTGCATCACAGTGACCAGCTGTTTCTAAGAGACGAAAGTAAAAGAAACTGGGAGCAGAACTGTTCTCTGCACTGGCTGGGATTGGAGGGGCGCACGCATGTCTTCTGCTACAGTGCTTTGCAGAATGGAGTGTTCCTTCAGTCAGGGTAGCCGGCGCCTCCTTACCTCACGGATTTACTCTTTTTGTGTGTGGTAAGAACATTCGCAGTGCTGTCTCCAGCTCCTTTGAAATCTTCAGGAAGTGGTTGTGAATGTGTCCCCTTCTGTGCCCGGTGTGGCGAGCGACCCGCAGTGCCGCCCTTTCCTGGGAACCAGACCCCTCTCTCTTCAAAGAGTTTCTGACTCAGTGGTTAGTGGGACACTGGAGATACGGTTTCTGCCTAAGACAGACACATGGCCATCGGGAGAGGAGCAGGCTGCTGTGGGCCTCTGTGGCTCAGCCTCGCGGCAGTGTCCTAAGGCTCCAGGCAGCTGCGTCTCTTCCTGTAGCTCATTAGCAGCAGAGAGGATGCTAGGTAGCTCTGCTGTATCCGTGGCAAACAGTAGTAAAACATCCATCTGAAACCTGCCTGGCGGTCAGATTGTTCTAGTTGTTCTCAGAACAAAGGGACTTTTTTTCAGGCAATCATCAGTAGTAGAACTGACTGCAGCTTAGCTGCCAGAGCAAAACAACAACAACAACAACAACAAAGGATGTTTTTTTCTGTTTGTTTGGTTTCTGAGACAGGGTTTCAGGCTTAGTTCAGGCTGACCATGAACTCACTGTATAACCCAGGCTGGCCTTGAACCCTGAAGTGATCTTCCTGCCTCAGCCTCCCGAGTGCTGAGATTACTGGCGTGTGCCATCACGCCTGGCTTCTACTTTTACGTTTTAATCTTTGGGTATGTTTTAAAAACAAACTTTCAAACCTTGTTATTTTCCACATTCGTGAGATAAAAGAATTTGAATCCAAGTTAGGTGCATATGAATGCAGAAAATACTTAGAATATTTGAGTATTTGTGAAATACATGAATATTGTGGAATAGAAATAAAAGCTGAGATTTAGTCTAATTAGAGAAAAACAAATATAGTCACTGCTCTTGCATTGATTTGACATCAAAAGTTTGGTAACTGAAAAGTTAAACTTCTTGGTTTTTAATTTTTTGTTTTGAAGATAGTAACATACAACAGAACATGACAGAACAAAGCCAGTCGAGACAGTGCAGTGAAGTAGGTGCAGAGCCTCACAGCAGGGTACTGGGAGAGCAGTAATAGGGTCATAGTGCATCTTGTTACCTTCACAGTAGTTGTCCAGTTAATTAGGTATAGTGACATCAAACCAGAAACAGAACATTATAAAACCAATTGAAGAATATTGATTACAGCAAAACATAACAGAACTTAACAGTGAAGACAAGCTTTGTCTTCAGACAGAAGACAGAAGGGAACCACCCATACTTGCCACATTGCATACGATCGTCCTCCCAAGAGATGCTCCCACCTCTGTCCCCAGTTGCTGACGGGGGTGGCGTGGGGTGTGTTTGATTCTCAGCCCCCCGCGTCCCTGTAGGCTCATGGGAGCTGCTGATTGGTTCTTCTCCTGGCTCAAGCCAGGAGCACTTACCAAGAAGGCCAGCAAATTGCCTTCTTGTGCAGCCCTCTGAGTTCCACCATGGCCCGATCCTGGAAGCCGCTGGTTCTCCTCCCGGCCCACGCCAGGGGCACTTACCAACAGGGCGGACTGTTTTGGCTTTTTGAGACAGGGTCTTGCTGCCTAGTTTAGCCTGGCCCGGAACTCACGGCGATCTTCCTGACTCAGCCTCCTGAGTGCTGGGTTTATAGGCGTGAGCCACTACGCCCCACTTCTCTAGGAAAAAATTAGGCTCCGAACCCCAAACCCCTTTTTCCTCCTTTTGTTCTTTAGGGCCTTTTGATCTATATCTGTATCTATTCTTTTTTTTTTAAGGACAGCAGCTTGGAACCTAGGGCATATGACAAATGTAAAAGTCATGGATGAGTGACTTAAAGATAGTCACACCTAGGCAGAGTTAAATCATGAGGCTAGACCCTGGGAGGTCCCGTCGGATTCCTGGGCTGTGATCTGTGGTCCTGAGTTTTCGGCCCCTCGCAGCCCTTCCCTTCGGTCTCCCTCTTGCTGATTTGCCCTGGTCCTGAGAGCAGACATCCCTGAGGAACCTGCCCTCCCCAGGTCTCCCATGCTTTCCCAGTGGGGCCAGACAGATCCGCTGCTGCATCTTGGTTCACCTCTGGTCTCTCCTTAGCAGGGATTCCTAGAGAGCGAATTGCTGGGTCAGAGGATTGAATATTTAAAAAGACTCTCTGGCCCGCCTGCTGCCAAACTTCCCAGCCAGCTCGCTCTGCGCCTTGGCTTCAGACACCACAGCAACACTGTCCCTGCCCTGCGCTCTGGGTCCCCTCACAGAGAGCAAGGACCCCAGCAACGGCCCAGCTGCCAGCCCCGCCTGGTGACGCATTGTATTGCAGAAAAACATGGAAAGGAAAGAAGGGCGGCAGCAGCTGGTTGCTTTAGAGCTGGGCCTTTCTGAGATGGGGTCTCCCTGCTGTCACTGTGGGACTCAGTCCCGGGCTGGGGCTGTGTTCCTCAGGGGCTCCTGCCCCTGCCTTCCTTCGCCCCAGGCGTTTTCCTCAGGCTGCAGCGCCCTTGTGAGCCCCAGCCGGGGGAGGCTGCTCTGTGCCTGGAATTCTCCAGACTCAGGGCTCAGGGAAGGGTGCGGGGTCACCGCGGGGAGCCG
This sequence comes from Hydrochoerus hydrochaeris, assembly GCA_004027455.1. Classification (NCBI taxonomy): domain Eukaryota; kingdom Metazoa; phylum Chordata; class Mammalia; order Rodentia; family Hydrochaeridae; genus Hydrochoerus; species Hydrochoerus hydrochaeris. The sequence goes on along the minus strand of PVLA01012271.1, from coordinate 2,689 downwards.
GCCGCCCTCCAGGGCCCCAGGGGTGGCTTGGCTTTTGTCTTGCGGTGGCTCCGTGTGACATGACCACTTCTGCTTTGGAAGCGATGGGTGTCACCTGTCATTTCTCCCCGTGATCCCTTGGCCAGGGCTGACCAACTCTGGGACGGGACAGCAGGAGAGGGTGAGGGTGGTGACCTCTCCTGCCGTCTCTTACTCCTTCCTGTCCAGTCCTGTCCTTCCTGGCGTCCTGCGAGGGGAAGCAGAGTGCTCCAGGCTGTGCTGGGGCTGCAGGATGGCCAGGTCACCTTGGTGAGGCCTTGGGGAGCGGCCTAGGGGCTCTGCTGGCACTGTTCCTTCCCCAGCCGTGTGACACACGTGTGACCCCCGGACTGGAGCCTGTATTGTGGGACTGGCACCGAGCCGTGCTGAGCACAGGGGGGTCACGGCAGTCGGTAGGAGCTGTGTGCGGAGCGCGGGCCTTTAGAACTGACCGTGGGACGCCTCCGAGCTCTGCACTGACCACTGCCCAGTCCGTTCCAGCCCAGGTGGGCTGCAGGCAGGAAGGGCGCTGCGAGGTTTTCTGGAGAGCAAAGCGAAGCGGAGCGGCCGCTGTGGAAAGCAGGGTAGCAGCTCTTTAAGAAATGCAGACGGGATTCCTGTGGGACTCAGCTGGTCCTTTCCCGGTGTGTGTCCAGGAGCAAAGCGGGGACCCGAGCCCAGCTCACCCCAAGGTCACAGCAGTGCCGCTCCCTGGCCACGGTGGAAGTGACCAGAGAGCCCAGGGCAGGGTGGGTGGAGAGCCAGGAGGAGGAGCATTCACCGGGAGTCGTGCCGCAGCCCCAGAGAGGGTGGAAATGCCAAGCCTCGCCTCACTGTGGGTGCCCAAGGACATTATGTGAAGGACCGATGTGGCGGAGCTGCACTTCTGTGAGGTTCCAGCCGTGGTCTGCTTCCTGGAGCCGGAGCCCAGCCATGGCTGTAGGGAGGGAGAATTGTTATTTAATGGGAGCAGAGTTTTAGTTTTGCAAACTGGGAAGAGTTCTGACATGGGTGTCAGTGATGGGAGCACAAGAAGAGTATACTTAGTGTTGCTGAGTGTTAAAGATGCTGACGTTGGTAAATTTATGCTATGTGTATTCTACCCCAATAAAAAGGTAATCTTCAGCCAGGCATAGTGGTGCACTGGTATAATCCCAGGACCAAGGAGGCTGAGGCAGGAGGATCAACAGGTCTAAGCCAGCGTGGGCCACATAGTGAGACTCTGTGTCAAACCAACCAACCAACCAACACCAAAGTCTGCGGAACTCACCCATGCCAGCGAGCCCACATGTCGCTGTATGATGGGGCGTTTAGCACATTTCCCAGTGTGCTCAGGGGGGCTGTGTTCTGGCCACACCTAGCTCCCCATGCCCGTGCACTGTGGCCATCCCTTTGTAGGACAGAAGCTTGCTGAGCAGCCTTGAGGGCGCTCTGGCTTCTGCTCTGGGGAAGCCCGAGACCGGCTACAGGGGCTGCACCCACGGTACATGGCGGCTTCTCTCCCGGAGCATGGGCCTTGCTTTCCTGCCTTGTGATCAGTCATTCACACCGGCCTTGACCTCTCTCCAGTCACAGCTGTGATCCCTGCCAGGCCCTGACGCTGTCACCTGTGCTGCTGCCAGACACCAGGCACTCAGGCGCTGGCCTCTGTGTGATGGATGTGGGCCCCCCCTTCAGCCTGGCCCTGTGACCGCAGGGGCTTTCTTCCTGCTGGAGTAGCCCTTCTTGTCCGTCTGCACCGTTTCTAAATATAAACTCCCACTAGAACAGCTGCCAGGGCTTCCCTTGCAAGGTCCTGGCGGGCTGGAGTTTTGGGTCACTCTGCGAGGGACACTGCACAGACTTCCAAGGAACCACAGGTCACATTCAGAGAGTGACCTCGACTGTAGCAATGCAGCTCTTCTGTCCCTAACCAAGATCTGGGGGTGTCTTACATGTAAACCATGGCATCTCTGTCTTCCCTACTTCCTTGTTGCTGAGACAAAATAACCAACACCCAGAGTTAAAGGGAAAAAGGTTTGTTTAGCTCACAGTGTGTAGAGGTTTCAGTCCTTCAGCAGCTGGCTCCAAGGCAGGGTGGCATGGGGCAGAGGAGAAGCGGTTCATGGTGGGCAGAAGACAGCAAAAGTGACAAGGAAGTGCCCTTAGTGGTGTCTTTCTGTCCCTCTTACCTTATCTAGGCTAATCAGGGCGGGAGGCGCTCACACCCTGAACCCAGCGCCCTGGTCCTAGCATTGCACATGAATCAGTCCCAGCATCGCACACTCTAGACCTAGCCACTCTGAAAAGCCACCTGTGACCACAAGAGGCTTTGTGGGGATAGCGGGACACAACCTTAACAATCACTGTACCAAAAGGTGTGTGTGTTGGTGCAAGTTACCGTTCTTGGAAAGTCTGTAATGATGTGAGCCTAGGGTTATGCTGTCCTGTTAAACACGAGGGCATAACAATCTGTATGTCGCGTGAGGTCTACTGTGTAACCTACATAAAAAATACTGGAAGCAGATACATCAATTAGTCATTGTTTTTTTCCCCTCTGGAGGGTAACATTTAGATTTCGTTATTTTATCTTGTAAAGTCTGTAACTGGCTTGCATTTTTAATTAGTACATGTTTGCAGTGCAAAATGATTACATCCATCATATGGAACTGGCACACACATAAACCGTCAG
>PVLA01012270.1:0-45989 GCA_004027455.1 Hydrochoerus hydrochaeris | reverse complement strand
AAGGGATAGTTTTGGGCTAAGTGGAGTTATGAGTGTTCTGTTTCTACTACAGTAGTTAGGAAGGTCCTGCAGAGGAAGCTTGGAGGCTGAGCAGGAGCATGGGTTACTCTGGGGTGGCAGTGTGGTTACAGCCAACCTCTCCTCCTGCCCTGTTAGGTTCTCCAAGCCAGCTTGTGCCAAGTAGCCACCACCTGCATAGGCTAAGCCACACTCAGAAGGGCAAGTGTGTCTTAGATGAACACACGTATTTCTTTTTTTTAATTTTAAAAACAAAAAATAAAAATGATACAGAATTTCAAAACAAAACAATAGGAAATTAATGCTTGTTAATATATTGCATAGTTACCTTAAGAGTAGTTCAGATCACAAGATTTAAACTTGAAAAAATGATCAATCAAATAGTGAACAGAAACTGTTCTTTTTGATGAACTAGCAGAGGTTAGTAGTATAGTTATCTACCCTGTATACACACACACACACACACACACACATATGCATATAATCTTTTCTTTCTGTTCTCCTTTGCTCTATCCCAGTTCTTTCGTTTGGAATACTGTCTTCCCCTTTCATTTAACTCACATATTTCTTCCGACTGGCCTGTGACCCTTCTCTTGGAGTTGATGTGCACAGCCGTCCTTAGTTTGAGCTGCAAGGGCCCTCTGTGAGGACCAAAGTAGTGGACCGTATCAGATTGGCTCCTTTAATGTGTAAATATTGACATAATGCAGATGATCCTGTGAGATAAGCAGAGTGCAGGCTGACCTGAAGAAACCTTCCTGGAATGCCAGTTGATCACTCTATATGTGTTTTCTACTCTCAGACCCTTCTAAAGAGCTCATCTCTTCACCCAGTGGTATAGTCTGCCCCTGAACTTGCCCGCTGTGCGCTTGCAGTGTATCAGTAAACTCTTAACTTTCCTATACTTTTTGACTCTGGGTAAATTCTTTTACCAACCATGGTGCAGAGTTCCTACACGATGTGCCTTGCACGGCAGAAGTGGCATTGTGGCAGAAATGAAGTGATAGTAGCTTGTGGTGCTGGCCACGTAGGGAAGGAGATGTGTACTGAGTAGCGGGAATGGTGGCTGGAAGCATCCCGATCTAGAATTGTGCTTCATGTGTTTAGGTGAGCCATATAGCTGGAAAAGAGTGATGGAGGAGAGCAGGGAGGTGATTCTGCAGAAGTGGCCAGCAGCATGTTCTCTTAAGTCACAGGCAGGACTTGAATAGAAACAGGGACTGTGGATGGTAAGGACTTGGGATTTTGATCTGTGAGAGGGGATGCCATTGGAGTTTTGAAGAGAAGTGACAACACTTGTGGGAATCTTACAAGCAGTCTTCTGTGATGCTAATGGACCGTGGTGGGGCCAGAGCAAAAGCTGAGCAGCTTGTTGTCCTAGTGAGAAGAGGCCTGGCCTTGTACCAGATTGGCAGTGGAAGAGGGGGTGAAAAGTGGTAGTGATCTAAATGTGCCTTGCTGGCCAGATGTGAGGTTAGTCACTGAGGCTGGAACACAGGGTACAGAACAGCTTTGGTATGGAGAAATCAGGAATTCTGTTTTGCACAGGTTAAACTGGAGATGTTGGATAGACTTGCAGGTATCCATGCAGAGCCAGTGGCAGAATAAGAGGTGTGTGGAGCTCAGGGTAGATAGAGATCTGCCGGGGATGGCAATTCTGAGTATTCAAATGGTATTTAGAGCTAATGTACCTAGATTAAACCATGGGGAGAGAGTAAACTGAAAAGAGAAGGGTCTCAGGATTGAGCTAGGGCACTGTTACCATTTAGAGATCAGGAAGAAGAAGATTCACAAAGGAGACTAATGATCAGACTAAGGGTGGCTAATGAAGGAGGAAGATCTGAAGAGCTTGGTATTTTGTGAGATAAAGAATTTCAAAGAGGAGTGCTGATCTCTGTCCAGATTTCCATGGCTAGGTAACTATGTTTGAATCCCGCCTCTGTTTCTTAGCTTAAATGTCACTTTCTCACACTCTGAGCCAAACTATATTAGAACTCATTATTTACATAAGCTGTTATCATTTATAGTAATTGTGATTTACATGTGTTCTTGCTATAAGTTCCAGTTGCCATCTACCAGTAATACTTATTTATATCTCACAACTACCATGGATCTTAGTGCTCTATGTAGAGCAGATTGCAATTGCGATTATTCCCATTTTATTACTTTGGCAGATTTAGTTTGCGTCTTCAGAATTTTTTTCTAACATATTTGACTACTCTGCATTACATTATTTGCAGATACCCTTATCATTCCAGATAGCACAAGTGGCGAAGTTCAGCTATGAAGTAGGGACCTGACTTTTTCTGACCTGTCTCAGATAGTGGAGGATTGCCCAGTTCTTTCCAAATCAGGGGTAGTGTTTTGTAACATAATCCTGTTTTCTCATTTTTATTAAGTTCTTTTAGAATCCAGTTTGGATAATCAGTTAATCTTTTAGAGTATTAGTGATTTAATTCTTTAATTTTCCTCTGAGTTCCCCTCCTTTCCCTCTCATTTTTGTATCTTTTTTTAATTTCCTCAATGGGGGGAACTAGGGGAGACACTGTTTTTGGAAGTCCTACAATACCAATTCAATGCAAGGAGTAGACAGAGCAAGCTCCTATTTCATCTCCTAGCTCCAAAAAAACATTTAATATATTATCTTCGGTTAGAGAATGTATCAGATACTAAACTTATAAGAACAGATACGGGCTGGGGATTTAGCTCAGCAGCATAAGTGCCTGCCTTACAAGCATGCGGTCGTGAGTTCGATCCCCGGTACCAATAAAAACAAAAAAGAAAAAACTATAAGAGCAGATGCTACACTTGGTCTAGAAGGCCAAAAAGTTATATATCGTTATATTTATTTAATAAATGTATAAATGTATGTTCAGTATCTAATATGCAAGTACTTTAAGTGCCACATTTAGCTATGTTAAACATTGTGTTAAAATATAAAACTCTTGATCACATGATGTCATAATCAGTAATAATAAATTTTTCATGGAAATATTTCAGTTTTTCTGCCCTCTAAAACATCCAGAAATTTTTCTTTTCTTTCTTTTTTTTTTTTTTTTTTTTTTTTTTTTTTTTTTTTTTTTTTTTTTTTTTTTTTTTTTTTTTTTTTTTTTTTGAGACAGGGTCTTATTGTGAAGCTCAGGCTGACACTTGTGATCCTCCTGCTTTGTCCTCCACTAGAAGCATACAACCTAGTGTGAAATTTTGGAAATGCAGCATAGGATTCAACCATAAATCCTCTGAAGGCTATTGGTGGTTTAGAATTTGCAGGACATCTCTGTGACTGATTTTTGTGTTGTTTTACCTATTAGATATATACAGTTATGGTAAAGAAATAGTAGATAAAAGAGAATGTATTAATGTGTTTCTACCCTTACTTACAGTTCAGTTTAGCTTATTTTGTTGTTTTTGGTGCTAGGGATTGAACTCAAGGCCTTGTGCATATGATTTACACATTCTACCACTGAGCTACACTCTAGTTCGTTCATTTTACAACTAGGAAAAGCCTTGCTCACGGTGTTCTCATCAAGCTTATGTCAGCTTCTAAGCCTTTTCTTTTGGATTAGGTAGATTTGAGGATTTTTGCTTTTGTTTGAATAATATGAGGAAGATTTTTTTTTTTAAGGAAGATTTTTTCCTCCCTACTTAGTATTATGTTAGGTCATTTAACCAGGAGACATAAACCCAGTAAATTCATAGTTGGAAATACATTCTATTGCTGCAGGTGTTCTTCTGGAAAGGCTTCATCTTGCCAAAAGTGAAAATATTTGGAATAATAGTGAGGTAACTAGAATGTCTGTGTGTTTTATTAGCATGTTAGGAAAACTGACTTTAAGACTTAAGCTTTCAAAAGTCAGAACAACTGCATTTGACTTTGTAGTTGAAAATAGGAGCTTGATGATAAATGGCAATGACATGTGTATGTGCTTACTGTGTGTACAATGAAAATACATCATTGTAACTTGTTAGATTTGCTTTTCTTGTACCTCCCAGGTGATGGTTTTTCTGTTAAGTTGAACTTTATTTTGGAGATTTTTCTAGAGTTTAAAATACATGTAAATAAGATCTGTAAAATTTGTTTTAGGACCATTGCTAGAAAACTATAGACTTTGAGGTTTATAAGAAATATCACTGTAAAAACAGCTGGATTTCTCTCTCATTCTTATAAAACTAGAAATACATGTTCTGAAACCTGATATTTTAGAAACAAACCTGTGATGCTTGACTATTAATAATGTTCAATAGAAAAAAAATGATGTTCAGTAGAAAAATATCAGGGTGATTTTTAAGGGAATGTTTTAGTTTTTTCACAAAGTCTTGATTTATGAACAACAACAACAGCAACCTCACTTGTGTTGACATTTGTTACAGCAGGAAAGGCAGTTGCATGAAGATGAAGAGTTTGCAAGAACATTAGCCATGCTGGATGAAGAACCCAAGATGAAAAAGGTGGCATTATGTTGGACTGTTTGTATTCTGAATATACAGTGTAGACCAATGTTCGTTTCCATACCTGTGTATTCTAGGCTCTGGAGCAACTCTTCCAGAATATGATAAATTATTTTAATTATAAAATTATTTTTTTTTGGAGAAACTTACTGAAAAACTTACTTTTGTAAAAGAAGTTTGCAAGAATCAAACTAGAACCTTTGTTCAGAAAACAGTGAATTGTACTGTTTATCACAAAGTGTTCTTACCTATTTGCTTACTGAATAATACTTGCAATTACTATAAAACACAGGGTTTTACTATCTTTACAGAAAGTATAATTTTGGTATTTCTAATTAGTTAACTTTAATATCTATATTAAGAAAGGTTTCATAATAATATATTTTTGGAGTTAAGCTTTTTTTTTTTTTAAGTTAGGGACAGGGTGCTAGGTTGCCCAGGCCGCCCTCAAACTTTAGGATCTTCTGTTCTCAGCCTCTAGAGTAACTGAGAATATAAAAGGTTTTTTTTTTTTGAGACAGGTTGGACTGCAGTTCACCTGGCCTTGAACTCACTATGTAGCCCAGGCTAGCTTGAACTCACAGCATTCATCCAGCCTCATCCTCCTGAGTGCTGGGATTACAGGCATGCATGCCCAGCTTTTTATAAAAGATTATTTTTTAAATTTGAAAAGCACTTTACCTCCAATAAATAAGCTGTATTTCTTTCCTCCTCCTTGTGTCCCTGCCCCCCCCCTTAATTTTTCATTAAAGGTAGTAAAAGAAACAGGCCCTGCAGAACAAATTTGGGCCAAGTATAAGTAGGAAAAGAAGTGCACCCTACAGTTTGGATTCCTGTGAAAAAACACAGTAGCCGATTATCTGTATTTTGTGTGGAACACATTCTGTTAGTGTAATTGTCAGTATCATATTTGATTATTTTAAGAGAATTTTTACTACTTTCCCTTAAAGGAGAAGGTTATAACTGTAGGCACACCTAGAGATCAAGACTAAACACAAAGATGTAAGACAGTAGGGAGTGATAGGAACTTTGTAATTTGAAAACTCTTACTCCTACTAAGGATATTCTAATTATAATTACCACATACTGTGCCACATTTGATACTAACTGGTGATTGCTTTATAAAGTGAGGTTTTATGGGAGCAGTGGTTATTGGATGTCTTTTTCTCTTTTGAGAAAGTGCGCTTTCATTATTTTTTAGAACTTTAGTTTGTATTCATTTTAGTCTTTTTGGTTTCGGATTTTAGTTTTTAATTGCATAATGCTAACAGTTTGGAAGCAGATATAAGAGGCAGAAATAGGTGTCCATTTCCAGCATGACAGTTGGGATGAAATGAGATAATTTTTTTATAGATGTATTCTTATAAACTTTCATCTGTTTCCTGCTCTATAAAATAAGTAATAAAACATCCTTCATTTACCATAGAAATTTTGTGGATGAATGAATGCTGGTTTATTATAGTGTTTTGCTAATTTGGAAGGTGACCCTTTTACTGAAAACTTTAATTCATTTTAACAACAGATTTTGTGATGGTAATAGCTTTCCTATTATGTGTCACATTTGATACTTTTAAATTTGTTTAGGACCGAAAGGACACCGAAGAGGGAGAAACATTTTCATCTGTCCAAGCCAATTTAAGTAAAGCAGAAAAACATAAATATCCTCAAAAAGGTAATAGTAGCAGAGGAAAGATAGAGTACTTGTCTTTACAGGATTTTCAATAACCTTATTTAAACATTCTGTTTGATAATTGTATTTCTAAGTGGACATAATTTTATAAAATGATTAGATCAAGTTCTCTTTAGATATAGTTGTTCCTAGACTTATAATCGGGTTATGATCCAGTAAACTTGTCATAAATTGAAAATAACATAAGTGGAAAATACATTGAATGTACTCATCCTGCTGCTATCATGGCTTAGCAGTGCAGCACACAGTACAGTAAGTATCTCGCTGCCGCCGCCCACTGTCTCTAGGAGTACCATCATGCATATTGCTAGCTGGGGGAAAGATTAAAATGTAGAATTCGAAGTATGTTTTCTACTGAATATGTTTTCACTAATTTGGTTGAAAAATCATAAGTTACACTACCAAAAGTCAGGGATTGTCTTTACTTTGAAAGCTCTTTGGTTACTAACTTATGGAGAACGCGCTTCTACTCCATGATTGTTGTGACAGATGTATTCTGGCCATTGGTATCAGGTTCATTTCTGAGTGTATTGCACTGCTCTGCTGCTTGTTTTTCATGGTCCTCCCTGAACCATCTCCTAGTACAGTTCTTCCTTGTTACCTATGGAGGATGGGTTCCAGGACCTCTGGGGAGAACAAGTTACATAAAGTGACATCAAATTTGCATATAAGCTATATATAGCTATCTGTATACTTTCAATCGTCTCTAGATTACTTATAATACCTAAGAAAGTGTAAATGCCACTGAAGTAGTTGTTACACTATGCTGTTTAGAGAATGATGACAAAGAAATGTACATATTCTGTGCAGATCCAATTTGCTAAAAAAAATTCAGTTTGTCGTTGTTTATTCACAAATGTGGAATCTGTGGATATTGAGGATTGGCTATATAAATAGTTTTAATTCTGTAAGTAAATCTGTTTACAGGACCTTTTGATTTTTTTTTTTTTTTGTTGGTACCTTTTGGCGTTGATCCCTGAGAGGTTGAGCTTTTAGGCTGTATGTCCAACAGTTATCTAGAATATATCTGACATATTCTAGTCTGTAAGTTTTCTCTGTAACTTTCAGCACATCTCCATGTGAGATGAAACTCTTCTCTTTAAATAATGTTTACAGTATTATATCAAGGCATATTTAGTTTATATTTAAATGACAGGCACACCTCTTAATTTGAACTCGTTGTACAGGGGCTGAGGATGTGACTCAGTGGTAGAGTTCTTGCCTTGCATACATAAGGCCCTGGATTCAATTTCCAGCATCACAAAAATAAATAAGCAAAAAAACCTAAAGTAATATACAAGCGTTTAACTTTAAAAAATGTGTTATACAAGCTAAATAGTTAAGCTATTAATAATTTTTAAATCACCATATGAAACTGTGTTACTTAAAAAAAAGTAAAGAAAGGGGTTGGGAATTTAGCTCAGCAGCATAAGTGTCTGCCTTGCAATCGTGCGGTCATGAGTTTGATTCCCGGTACCAATTAAAAAAAAAAAAAGTGAAGAAAAATGTTGATATTCTATATCATTCTCAAAAAACAACTATCATTGTCTTTTCTTCCTGGTAAAAACAGAAAAATTTTCAAACGAGAGAAAAAGCAATAGTCCTAATAAGCAAACTAAGTGGGAAAATGCAAAAGAATCTCAACAACATTCCAAGTTGTCAGCTAAGAAGATAGGAGGACCCTGTTCTCCAAAGGCTAGTGCTAAACTGGCACTCATGAAAACAAAAGAAGAGAGTTCCTATAAAGAAGCAGAACCCATGCCCTCAAAAAGAAAAGAAAATGTCATTGAAGTGAAAGGAGAGAAAAAAACTCCTAAGAAAACCAAAAGTTCTCCAGCTAAAAAAGAGGTAGGAACTTTCTGAAAAGTGTTTTTATTTGTGAGTGACCATGTGTGGATCTGAGTTTGATTGTTTTCAAGTTTTATTCCCAAATTCCTAGGTCTGCAGTTTTTTTTTAGGATAATATTTAGAGACTAGGAGTGTAGCTCCTTGCTATAGTGCTTGTCTAGTATATGTGCGGCCCCAGGTTTGATTCCCAGAAGATGCCTTATTTAAAGCTATTACTTGCTTTAAAAATTAAAAGCAAGCAAGCTATTACAGAATAAGGAATTAATAGCTAAAACGGGCACTGTAGTTATGTATCAGGCACTGTGCTGATATGTTAGATGCAGTTTCTCATAATGTTCACAGGAACCCTGCAAGATTTTTATTGTTATTATTTAAGTTTTAAAGATGTAGAAATAGGCTGAGTGAGTTTTACATAACTTTTCTGAGGTTTTCCAGTAGTAAGTGAGAGAGCCAGCCTTGAACCTAGGTCTGCTGAGTACAGAGATAGCAGAACACAGGTCTCTGAGCACAGCCTGGAGCATGTCACATTGTGGTCCTGCTGAGCAGGTGTGTGACGTTTCTTGCTGCTCTCAGTGCCTAGGTTTCCATTAGAGATAGTGATTGCACTGGTGCCTTACTTTTAAAACCACTTAGAGCAGAGTCTGGGATGTAAGTGCTATATAAGTCTTTAGTATTTCAATAAATATTATTTGCATTATTATCTTGAATTTATTCCTTATTGTCCTTTTTAAGCATTAAGTGTGTTTGACCTATAAGATACTCACATTTATTTGGGGGACTGCTGCATATGTATATTATATCTTGGTCATTTCCCTGTCTTTTCCCTGCTCCCTTTCTTCACTTCAGAAACTGCCTCCTCATTTCCTACTATCTCTCCTTTATTTTACTCTTTTATGTTTGTACATTTGGAGTTTCTCAGAGAAACCATGTGATAGTTCACTTTCTGTGTCTGACTTACTTCATTTAGCATTCTGGGCTCAGGATCTATCAATTTTCCTGCAAATGATGTGCCTTCATTCTTCTTTAGTAAAATGCCATTGTATATATGTACAGTGTTTTCTTTATAGATTTGTGTGTTTATGGGCGTTCAGGCTGTGAATGGTACTAAATGGTATTCTTTAAATTTTTAATTTGCAATTGTTTGTTGCTATTGTATAGAATACAGTAGAAATTTTCGAAAGCTTGTATTGACATTGTGTGATGTGACTTTATTGAACTCATTAGAATTTTAGGGGACAGTTTTCTTAGGATCTCTGTGTTACAGAATCATGATGCTTGTGCATCTTAGGTACAGAATCATGTTGCTTGTGCATCAAGACAGTTTTACCTCTTCCTTTCCCATTCGAGGGCTTTATTTCTGGTCCTTGCTTCCCTGTGTGTCCTGGCTGCCCCGTTCAGTGTTAGTAGAAGTGGGAGCTGAGCCTGCCTTGCCCTTGCTCTTGAGGGAAGCTTCATCCTGTCTTCCCTCACCAACTGTGGTGCACAGGTTGAAGACATTCCCTTCTTTTCCTTGTTTGCCAAGAGATTTTTCTATTTTTCTTTTAAATCAGGAATAGGATTAAATATTGTCAAATTTTTTCTCCATCTTTGGAAATGATACTGTTTTTCTCTTTAATTCTGTTAATATCATGAATCCTGTTGATTTAAAAAGAATGTTAAACCACGCATTTGATTTTCCAATATTTCCAATATTTTATAAAGAATTTTATAAAACATTCCAGGTATGTTTGTGAGATAGTTTTCTTGTAAAGCCTTTATCTGCTGTTGGCATTATGCTGATCTCATAAGATGAACTGAACACTGTTCTGTTTCCTGGAAGAATTTGTGGGACACTTGATATTTCTTTCTTAGATATGTGATAGACTCTACAAATAAAGCCTGATACAGGCTTAGGTTTGTGGGTAGATTTGGAAGTTATTTTAATTGAATACCAGATACGGGGCCACTTTTTTTTTTCTTGTGTCAGTTTTGTCAGTTTACTTATCCAAGTTATAGAATTTATTGGAATAAAATTGTTTCTTTTTGGGAGGGTCTTTTTGAGACAGGATCTTGCTGTGTAGTTCAAGCTGCCCTTCAACTCACTTTGTAGCCCAGGCTGGCCTCGAACTCACAGCAGTTCTGCCTCAGTATCCCAAGTGCTGGGATTACAGCTGTGTGCCACCACATCTGGCTAAATAAATTTTTTTCTAAGATTCCCATTTTCCTTCACAATTTTTGTGGGGCTTATAATGGTGTTACTTTTATTCTTTTCTTTTTTTTTTTTGTGCTGGGAATCAAACTCAGGACTAGGATATCGGACCATTTTAATTTTCATATTGGTAAATATTTTGTGTTTGTCCTTCTTGAAAATAGTTTCTTTCTAAATTTTATTTTATTTTTTTTTTGTCTTTTTGAGACAGATCTTGCTATGCAATTCAAGCTGGCTTTGAGCTCTAAATTTTATTTTAAAAAGTTTATTGTATTAGTAACATGTTTGTAGCACAATAATGGTTGCTTTCAAATCTCCAGTTTGGAATCTCTTTAGATTCCTGATGAGAAATCACTATTCTTTCATGCCTCTTGGGCACTTAGCATTAAAAGCAGAACATTGTCTATTTTAACTGCTTATCACAATTATTTTCAAGGCAGAACCACAAAATGGTGATGATTTTGAAATGCTTTTGTTAGTGGCCAGTACTCATAAATTCGCTTAAAGGAATAATTAACTTTTTGGTCTCAGATTTTTCTTCACTAAATACTTAACAGGTGGATAAATGTTATCCCTCAGGCACAATAAACATGTGCATTTTACAGAGGATGTCTATTTTATGAAATGAAAATTTTAATTGAACTTTTATTCTTCATGGCACTTTTCAAAATTGTAAGTTTCTCAGAGATTTTACTTAGTTTTGAGGACATTGAAATTAATAAATTTTGTTGATCTAAGTTGTATAATTCTAACTTCAAATGAGTGTACTTCAAAATTATTTTATAAGGTATGTTTTATAAGGTATGTATGTTTCAGAAGTTTTTTTCCATAGGATTAATGTCATAAGTCAGTTGTGTGGTGTACACCTGTAATCCCAGCTCTCAGGAGTCTGAAGCAGGAGGATCACTGTGAGTTCAAGGCCAACCTGAACTATATAGTGAGACCCTGTCTCAAAAACAAACAAACAAACAAACAATAACAACAAAGAGAGCCCCCAAAAACCCAAAAGAGAATATCATAAAGGAACAACTCCCTCATGCTGATGTACATTGGACTCAATTGTAAAGCTTATTAAAAATATTTTCTAGGGCTGCGTGTATTATTATAATTTTTAAAAATTTTATCTGTTGGTGTTAGTGGTAATTAAATGTAGGGTATCTTTCATGTTCTACCAGTTTTGACACAGGGGCCCACCAAGTTGTCCAGGCTGGCCTTGATGCCTGAGGTCTCTGAGTAGCCTTGATTATAGGCCTGTACCTGGTTGGGCAGCTGCATTTTAACAAGTTTATACATATATAAACATGCATTAATGTATGAAAGACATTGTTAAAAAAGTAGGGTAAGAGTCTAGGACCAGCCCATAATGGTTGGTTGGTTCATTGTTTTATTTATCTATTTATTTTTAATTTTTATTTTATTTTATTTATTTATTTTTTAGTTCTGGGAATCAAACTCAAAACCTTGTGCTTGCCAGGCGGGTGCTGTGTTACTGTTATATCCCCAGCCCCCATAATGGTTTATTTAACCTATCACCAAACCAGCTTAACTTATTTCATTCATTACATCACTTATTTATGTAGAACCAATATTTTGTATACTCTTAAAGGGATTTGGGATTGCTTGAGAGTTAAAAATTATGTAAAATAGAAAGTGGAAAAAACAAAGAGAACAGCTTATGGTGGTTCTCTGTGTGTGTGTTTTCTGTTTTTTGAGACAGTGTCTGACTAGCTCAGGTTGGCCTTGCACTCTATATAGCTCAAGCTCGGCTTGAATTTATAGCATCCCTCTTGCCTCAGCCTTCTGTGTACTGAGATTATACTGGTGTGACATCATGCCTGACTTGTAGGGGTTCTTAAATCAGAGTCGTCAAGGGATCCCTGCCCCACAACATATCCTGGCTATGTCCTGTATCTCTGAATCAGAAACCTGGAACCTGGAAATGAGTCCAGGGCCTCATATAGTTTGGAGTTTCCCCAGGGTTTTCTGACCTACGTTCATGGCAAGATGCCCTGGGAGAGTCTGCACAGATGGGTGTATGGTGGACATGGAAGCTCATTGAAGCTGGCTGTCTGAAGCCTTGTCAACTAGAGTGCCTCTGTCCCTAGAGTATAGGATAGTGCTTTAGGATGGACAAGGTCATAGGATAAATACAGGATAGCTTCTTGGGTAACCTTGTTAAATTGAGGAAGATTTTATTTTTCTGTTAATATAAGCATAGGTTTATCATGGAGTAGAATTTAAAATTCAGATAAATTTCTAATGTATAACATGGTTTCCATTTGTGTACTTGGAGCTGATATTTGGCCTATGCCCCTTCTCTGTGCTGAGGTTTGTGCCCTTAGAGTGCAGAGTTTTGAGAAGTGCTGAGGCAAGAATGTTTGTCAGTCAGTCAGTCAGTCAGTCAGTCATCTGTCTATACCTAAAACAGTTATTTCAGGACAAAACATAGTCATGACTTTTTAATGTTTAGGTATGTATTGTAAATTTTCTTATGAATTTTGCATGACGTTGTGCAACTTCCTTTCCCTCTCCCCAAAGTCTGTGAGTCCAGAAGATTCTGAAAAGAAACGCACTAATTATCAAGCTTATCGAAGCTACTTAAATCGAGAAGGTCCCAAAGCTCTGGGCTCCAAGGAAATACCAAAGGTAAGATGCCGAGGCAGTGTGCTGCCCTAATGGTCCCCACCATAGGCTTGTGTGTCTTCACCGTGCTTAGGCACAGAGAATGGTAGTTAAAAATCAACAGCAGGCAAGTCTGGGATGTTGATGTTGTAAACCACTACTTAATCCTTAGAAAACGTTTTCTTTAAATAATGACCAGTGCTAGAAGACCGGGGCTGTGATAGTACTAGTGCCCTTTGCCTTCCTGGCACCTATGGCTTAAGGGTGTTAAATACGCACTGTTTAATTGTGATTATGTGCCAAATCCAGAGTGTGTGTAGAGTGTGAAGTAGAAGCACTTGCCTTGGGCAGGACATGTAGAATAAATGACATTGAGGTGGGGACTTGAGCAATGAAGGACTGACTTGGTCAGAGATCACAATGGCACGGTGATCTAGGGTTTAGAATCTCTGATGTCCTTGAGGGAGGAAGGATCTTTGCCTGGTGCAAGTGAGGAGCTAAAAGTGAGGTGATGGAGCAAAGTGACCAAGGAGTGAGTGAACAAACAAGTTACTAGGGCCCTGTCTTGTGGAGCCTAGTGTTTTGGACTTGATGTATGTTTCTGTATATTTATTTATTTATATAGGTGGTACTGGTGATTGAACCCAGGTTTCATAGTAGCTACCTTTGCCTTTAAAAATAGCTATCCTTAGCCTTTAAAAATTTTTTTCTTTTGGGACAGGGTCTTGCTAAGTCATTAAGTTGCCCAAGTTGGGCTTAAACTGGTGATCCTCTTGCCTCAGCCTCCTAGAGTGCTGGGATGACAGGCATGTGCCATTACCCCTGGTCAGTGTTTCAGACTTTTGTCTTAAGAGGAGTTTCAGGTGGAGTAGTGGCAGGAGCACCTTTGCAGATCTGAATGCCACTGTGGCTGCTGAGTGTAGACTGCAGAGGTGGTGGGATTAGCTATTGAAGAACATTCAGGAGGGAGGCTGAGAAGTGCTTGAGACTGTTTGAGGGGGCAGGGAAAGTGCTGAGGAATGAAGCATTTGCTGTGGAGGGCGTAGAAGCTGCAGTGCTTGGCGTAAGTGAACACTGACAGTGAGAGACAGTAACGGGGCTGATCTCCTGGGTCTGAGGTGAGCACTTGTGCAAATGCCAAAGCCATGGGAGGCTGGCCTGGTTTGGAAAGGTGCAGCTGAGTTCGCGTGGGCCGTGTGTGCTTTGTACAGGGTGACCAGATGGAGGTGCTGAGTAGACCGTGTGTATGTGTGGGCTGCAGCTTAGAGTGAAAGTGAAGCCAAGGCTGTGCACACACTTGGGCGTTTCCCGTATGTGGACAGTGTTGGGGGGGGGGTGTGGTAAAACCTTGTGACAGCCTGTTACACAACTGAATGAGTGCAGTGTTCCCCACTTGTGCACGGAGTAGAGGAGAGAGAAACTGAAGGGAGTCTGAGAGGAAGCAGCTGCAGACACCAGAGAGCTGTCGGAGCAGGAGGGTGAGAAGCAAAGGCAAGAGTGCTTTTAAGTGACTGTGTGGCGAACCTGTCCTGTTGTGGAGATTCCAGGGAAGAAGGGTGTGAGAATTGTCCATTACACCTCATACATGAATAATGGCCCTTGTGAGCTTGGTGAGAGCAGTGTCAGTGCCACAGTGAGGGCAAGAGAGCCTGATGGGAGAGAGTGAATGGAAGGTGGGGCTTAAATCATACTCTTTTGCTGATAGGCCAGAACTACTAGGAACGGAGACTGAAGGTACACTAGAAAGAGAAGGCTAATCAAATATACCATGAGGTTTCAGAGTGGGGGACAGTGCAGGGAAGATGTGGTACAGTGTGTATGTGAAGTTGATTTTCACTTTGCTTGGTGCTGAAACTATATACGGAGGTGCAGCATTCCATTTCTCTAATAGAGGATGGTGAGGCATCCATGGGGCCAGAGAGAAGGAGGAGGGCGGTGGCTTGGGGATGTGGTATAACACCAAGAGTTTAGGCAAAGTGCTATCCTTAGGGGAGGCAGGTTTCTGGGATAGCAAAGAAGTGCTGGAGAAGAGACCGAGCAGTTGGGCGGTTTGTTGCTCCTGCAGTAAGAGCTGGGGGGCTTCTAGCGTGGAAAGGCTGGGGAAGGTGGCTGAGGGCTGAGGCTGGAGAAGAAAGATGCTGAGCTGTAGTGGATGATCACTCAGGCCATAGCAGATGGATGGGGTTTGGGGTTTGGGGCCTTGCATGTGGAGTTTTCCAGGTTAAGTTTGAATCCATTGAGGATTTCAGCACCTAGAGTGGCACAGTAGATCATTTAACACTAGGATTGTAAAGTTTGAAGGGGGTTTGTGTTGTAAACTTTTTCTTTCCAAGCTGATTCATAGCTTTTTTTTTTTTTTTAATATAAGAAAGATTCTTCCCTTGGATGGAAAGTATTGAACTTGTGTTGGAAAGGTCTTTGAATTTTGTTCATAGCTTCTTCTCAAGCTCGTTTTAAGTTTGTGTTGATCTCAGTTCTCTAAAGAGTAATAAATAACTTGACATGGTCATGCATAATTTTCATTTTACTTGGTATATAATTTTATTGATCTTCAAAGATAAAACTATAAACACATGTAGTTGCGGTTAAGTTATATGTCATTTCCATCCAACTCTTCTGGCTAGTAGCGCTTGGATCATCAGAGTTATCTTTCCAATCAAGAGATGATATGAACTTGCTTTTAAGTTCCTCACAGTTTGCTAGATTTATTCTTGTAGCATAACAAGCAGAGAGAAGGGAAGGAGCACAAACTTCATAAGCTTTTTAGAATCAACAATTAACAATAGAAAGTGTTTCTGTTGGCAGATTGCATTTGGTAGTTTAAACAAGTAACTTAGTTATTTGTTCAAATATAAAAAGAACATAATGGAAAATAATATGAATGGGTCATTTTAATAAGCTTTGCTGGCAGATTGAATGTATTTCTGTCATTACTTGTCTTATGTTTATTCAGTGTTAGCCGCATAAGAATTTCTCACCGTTTAGTTTCAAGTTCTGCTTATTTGCTGTAAATTTCTAGCCAATTTTTCATGCTGAGGTTATTTATGATGTCACATGAGAAAAATCAACTTGCTGCACTTTTGATGCCAATTATTTTTGGAAAGCTACGATATAATTTCTTCTCTGCTTGAACATTTTGGTTTTTAGGGAGCTGAAAATTGCTTGGAAGGCCTGACATTTGTGATCACAGGAGTGCTGGAGTCCATTGAACGAGATGAAGCCAAGTCTCTAATTGAACGTTACGGAGGGAAGGTAACAGGAAATGTTAGCAAGAAAACAAACTATCTTGTCATGGGTCGTGACAGTGGACAGTCCAAGAGTGACAAGGTATGTCCCACTGTGTTCTCCACACAGTGATAGCTTGCATGCCTTGTGATGTGACTGTTTGTAGTAGTGTTCTTTCCATAGAATTAAGATGTAAAAGGTGGAAAAATAACTTTGTTCATACATTATTTCTTCTTCACATAAGTGTTGTTGACTTCACCCTCAGGATTTTGATTTTCCACTTGAAGGCACAGTATCTGTTGACTTTCTTTTAGTTTAAATCTTTTTAAAGATTTTTTTATAAGATAGAAACAAATGCATTTTTTTTCCTTTTAGGTTTATGTGTTCCTATATATGCATGATGTGTTGTTCTTTCTTAAGTTCTGTCATGAGAAACTCTAAGGGAAGAATCATAAATGATTTGTGTAGCATGTTTCGGTTTAGAAGGCAGATTATTCGGCCAACTGTGATTTAAACAAACTGCTGGTTATTTTCCTCACCTAACAAGAATGCCAGAGGCAGATTAGCTGCTGGGATGGTTCAGCAGCTCACTAGTAAACTGGATGAGTCCCATCTTCCACTTTTGCCATGCTTATTGTGCTAGCTTTAATCCCTGCTTTTCAGCTGGAACAGAAAGCCAGTCCTTACTGGTTTTATAAAAACCTTGGTTCACAGAACTAAGCTATGAGGAAGATGGGTCTTGCCTGGGAACTCTTGGATCCAGAAGCTGCAATGCTTTGAGAACCCTTTCATTTTCTATTTCTGTTTCTCCTGGTGTCGGCCTCATTCATTCCAACTGTGTATCCACCTTTTCCACTTAAGGAATGCAGGAGGGCCATCATGTTGCTATGGTTACAGGGTAGCTGCCTGCACTCAAGATGTCATAATAGCTATGACCAGCTGACACGTGTTCTCCCAGAAACCCTCCTTAGGGGATTCCATTGAAATCCATTGACCAGAGCTGTCATGTGGGTATTTAGAGCTATAAGGAGGGTGAGGAGGAGCAGTGCTTCTCTGATTGCCTTAGACCAGTCATAGCCTATCATTTGGAGAGAACAGGGTGGCAAAAATTGTCTCCTGTATTGAGTTAACATAAGAGAGGGTATGATATGAAGAGAGGACTTAAGTCCTTGGCTTTGTCCCTTATTAAGCAATCCACAAAAGCAGTAATATGACACTACAGCTGTCAACCTACTAGTCTTAGGGAGTATAGCTGTCATTTTCTCCCTTTTAAATGGTACTTTTCCAAAGAAAAAATTCCACTGACAATTTACAAATGTTGCTGTTCGCTTACTAGTAGGCCTTAGTGTTACTTTTTTTTTCTTTGCAGAAAGGAATGGTTAGGAAATAGTTTCGATAATTTGCATTTTTAATCAATAGGCAGCAGCCTTGGGGACAAAAATTATTGATGAAGATGGCCTGTTGAATCTGATTCGAACTATGCCAGGCAAGAAGTCCAAGTATGAAATAGCAGCTGAAGCTGAGGTTTGTATAAAATGAACTGATCTGTGTCAGTTGGTACACAGCAACTTTCCCACTTCCTGGAGCCATAGCTGGGTGGCGATAGGTCCATTCACCAGAAGATTAACTGTTCCTTGTACACAAATTATCTTACCTTATTTCCTTTTGACTGGAAGGCTTTGCTTTAGGGTGTTGTATTTGTTACCTTTCACAAAGCAGTAGCAGGGGGTGGAGGTAGGGAAAGAGGCAGTATATTGTACATATCTATTTATTAAACTTTCTTTATATCCTGTATTCTTACTTTGACTTTAATATAAAGGTTTGGTTTAAGAGTGCTTTAAAGGATATGTTGTAGATATTAGGATGATATATTTTATTAGGACTTTCTCAGTTGTTATGGGACTCCAGTCTGTGTTGGCTTTAGCAAGTAGGGAAAAATAAAATAGCTCACATAGCTAAGCTATGAGCAGGACACGTTTCTGTCTAGGAACTTCTACATCCCAAGACAGATATTTTCAGAACCCTTTCATTGTTTTGTTTTGTTTTTTTGGTACTGGGGATTGAACTCATGACCTTGTGCTTGCCAGGCAGGCGCTTAATGCCGCTAAGCTAAATATCTGGCCCCTAGAACTCTTTCATTTTATCTCTCAGTGCTGCTTTTAGTGTTAGCCCTGTTGATTCTAACTATATACCTGTCTTTTCCATATTAAAGTGGTTTAAAAAAGGGAATCAACAGTGATATCATAGTGTAAATTACACATATTAGTTGTACTTTACATTTTCCTTTTTTCCTTTTTCTGTCCCAGGATCCAGCATTACACTGAGTTGTTGTTCAGACTGTGACAGTCCCTATGGAGTTTGCAATAGTTCTTGAGTCTTTCCTTGGCTTCTTCTGATCTTGATACTTTTGATGAGTATGGGTTGTTTTGTAGACTCTCAATTTGGGTTTATTTAACATTTTCTCATCATTATATTGAGGCTATGTGTCTTTGGCAATAATACCACAGGGATGATACTATGTCCTCAGTGTATTATAGGCACTTAATGTTGATATCAGTGTCTTATTTGATTACTTGGCTAAGATGCCAAATACTTAAGATGATGCCACTATCCTATTTTTCCTTAAACATTCATCCATGAGTTTTAGCATACACTGCAAATGTAGTTAACATTTTTAGAAATTGAAGTATTATTTGTATGCCATAAATTTCATCCAGTATGAGTGGCCTTTTGTGTCCATCTTCTTTCACTCTGTGATGCCACCCTGTGTTGTACTATGCATTAGGACTTCATTTCTTCTAATGGACCATCGTGTCAATATGCACCACATTGTATTGATCCATTAGGTTTTCACCAACAGTAGGGTCTACCGTGAGACTACCAGCCCAGGTTAAGATCATGCAGATCTGGAGGTCATTTAGCAGGTTGGACATTTTCTCGGTCTCATGAGATTTCTTTTTCTCTTTTCTGATTATTAAGATGGAAAAAGGAAGGTCCAGATTGGAGAGAACACCCCAAAAAAATAACCAAGGAAAAAGGAAAATTAGTCCAAACAAGAAGGAATCAGACTCTAAAAAGAGCAAGCAGACTCCTAAAAGGGACAGCGCTACAAAGATAGTAAAAAAGGAAATAGAGGTAACAAATGTGTTTCGGAGAGGCCTGGATTTCAAGGAGCAGGTGGCCAAGAAGACAAACGGTGACAGCAGGCCTAGGGAGTTGGCTGGTGACAGCAATGAAAGCCAAGTGGACAGTTTGCTCTGGGTGGATAAATATAAGCCAGCCTCACTCAAGACTATAATTGGACAGCAAGGTGACCAGAGTTGTGCCAATAAATTGCTCCGCTGGCTTCGAAACTGGCATAAAAGTTCTCCTGATGAGAAAAAACATGGTGATTTTACAACTTTACTTATTTCTGTGTGTCTGTCAACATGTAATTGCTCATATGCACACATGAGAAAGGGAAATGATTGCTTCATTCATGTGTCAGCCGGCATTGATTAGTAGCTTTCTCTGAGCCCAGGTGATTTGCTAGACCTTGGTGGTGCTCTGGTGAGCAAAGCTGTCCCCCTCAGGAGCTCCCAGTTCTCAGGGAGGCTGAGGAAGGAAAATCACAAATTTGAGTCAGGATTGGACAACTTAGTGAGACCCTGTGTCAAAATTTAAATAATTCTAAAAGAGGGGATTTGGCTTAGTTATGCCAGTCTTGAGTTTAGTCTCCTGTACATGCATGCATAAATGAATCCTACCAAGTACTGTGTCAGGGATAAGATTAGGGTCTTGTGCAAGTAGGGCTGTGTTCACAGATGAAGATGCATGTTCTCATCCCTGTAGAGCAGTTAGATATGGTGAGATTTGGAACCCAAGTAGGAGACAGCTGAGTGAAGAGAAGGGTGAAGGTTGGGTGGAAAAGACATGTCCAGAGGTCTGATGACTTGTGAGAACCCCAGGGCACTAGGGAAAGGTGGGAGTCAGTAGCTGAGGCATGCGTACAGAGCAGGCACCAGAAGTCCCAGGAGTGTGTGTGATTTGCTCTTGGCAGGCTTGATAGGCCTGTGCTTTGGTAGTTTCCATATATACGAGTTTATCATGTATTTGTCATGGAGCATGAAAAGCCAGACTATGTCTTTAATGTCCAAAGTATTTTTGGAACTACAGTTACAGTTCATAAAATGTTAGTAGCTTCAACCACTGCCCTGTGGAATAATACGTGAGAAATAGGACAGACATTGTGAGCACTATGTTGAATCCTCAAAGTGATGACCGGGTTGGCTGCCAGACATTACCAACAAAGCCAGACGGCTTTCTTCATAGCTGTTAAATATTTTAAGTGTAATGATATAGGGTTAAGTTTGAGCCGAGTCCTTCTTTTCAGAAACCACATAAAGTCCACTTAACAAGGATAAGTGTGTTGTGTGCCTGGAGAAGACTTTTTAAGGTGGGCAGAGTGGCTTCACTTCTCTGGGCTGTAGAGCACACATTGAGTCCCTTCCACATGCCCAGAGGGAGAGAGTTGTACAAACGGCGGTGCACACAGCCTTGTCAGAGCGTTCTCTCGCAGGAAGCCAATTCTGCTCATTAACATTTATTGCCACATATGTACCAAGCTCTGTGCTCTGCATTGTCATGTTTACAGCACCCTTGCCAGCTATGGTACTGTCAGTGAGTCTTGTTTCACAAAGGAAGAGGCAGAGGAAGTGGGGTTAGGTCTGGACTAAAGCACTCCCAGCTAGGGAGAGGTGGAGGTAGGCTCGAGTCCTGACAGTGTGCTCTGGCCTGTGCTTTTGTAGGAAAAACAACTCATAAATCTGTTGTTTCACGTCAGAGTTTGAAAAGGAATTAATTTGAGTTTTTTATTTTTAATCTAAATATTAACTATTTAAATACTAATTTTAGTTTTTTAAATTTTGGGCAGAGATGAGATGGGAAGTAGAATTTTACTCAGCAGAAAGCTGTTTATAGTTTGTAGAAAATATTCTGCAAATTTAAGACTAAATGGAGAGTAGAGAGTGTACAATTCTGCTGCTCTTGACTTTTTTGTTAGGTAATTCAGGTTTAACACTCTGGAATTTCCTTTTCTCTAACAGTGAAGCTTGGTAAATTTACCGGCAAGGACGATGGCTCTAGTTATAAAGCAGCATTGCTCTCGGGCCCTCCAGGTGTTGGCAAGACCACCACAGCTTCTCTTGTGTGTCAGGTGAGTGCTCAGCAGTTGTGTGGCTGGACAGATAACCCCTCAGTTGTTGTGTGTAGGAGAGATGCTTGCTTGTGTGTGAGAATATATAAATTATGTATGTATTTTTCTGAAATCAAACTTTTAGGAATTGCTTTTGTTCTGGTGATATTTGTAATTTTCATTCTTTCAAAAATAAAAAAGTGCCTATTGTATTGGTTATTATAATACACTAGTCTTTCCTTATCTATGGGGGCTGCATTCCAAGATCCCCAGTGAATTCTTGAAGTTACAGATTATGCTAAATATTTCACACCCATTCTCCACCACTTTTTCCTGTGTGCACTGCTGCATTGCCATATATTACCAAAGTTAATCTGTCCTTCTAATGTTCCATGTTTTATACCCTGGTGCCTTTTTTGTACCACTATTGTTGCTTTTTGGAGCTGTTTTAAGTAAAATAACAGGAACATTGTGATAATGTAACACTTGCTGTAATAACCAAGATAGCTACTGATAACTAATGGGCAGTGAATTGGTCAGCTCTCTGTTGGTGGTACATAGTGTCCATCACCTACAATTCATAAAATAGGTTTAGTTTTTCTCATGATTAGGAAGATTCAGTTCATGGTAAACACAGTAGAAGGGGCTTGCTGGAGGAAAATTGCTTACCTCAGAGCAAAAGAAACAGAAAAGGGAGGAGCTAAGGAGGGAGATACACCCTGCAAAGGTACACTCCCTCTGACATACCTCTTATGTCCAGGCCCCACATCTACCAATAATGGACTCATCAGTGGATCAGTTCACTTAGTGAGTATAGCATTCTTATGATCCATTCACCTTCCACATACCTCAGCTCTGGACACATTTGTCTTTGGGGCCATTCTACATCTAACCCATACAAGCAGGAAGTGTATTCCTGCTGCATGTGCAGGGAAGGGGTTGGTTTATATCCTGGGGAGGATGGTGCAGGATAGCATGAGATTTTATCATGCTACTCAGGATAGCATGCAGGATCAAAGTTGCAGATTGTTTACTTAGGAATTTCCATGTGACATTTTCAGGCTGTGGTTGATTAAGGGCAATTGAAGCCTCTGAAAGGGAAAGCATGGAGAAAGAAAGACTAATGTAATAGCTAATGTGTGCCTGTGAGCCAATGTGTTAAGCTTTTGGTGTAATATCTTAGAGATACATGTCAAGCATCCCTAATACAAAAATATGAAATCCAGAGTGCTGTAAAGCCCAAAACTCTTTTCTCTTTTTTCTTTTTTGAGACAGGGTCTTGTAATGCCCTTGAACTCACTACGTAGTATAGGATGGTCTCAAGCTCATGGCAATTCTCCTGCCTCAGCATCTCATGTGTTAGGATTGCAGCATCTCATGTGCTACCATTTCTGACCTTGAAAACCAAACCTTTTGAGTGTCATGTTATACTCTAAAAGTTTCAGATTTCAGATTTTGAATTTTGGATTTTTGGGTCAAGGATATTTAAACAGTAAAGTGTGTGTACATATTCCAAAACCTGAAAAATCTAAAACCCTGAAATACCTCAGCTTCGAAGCATTTCAGATAAAGAATACTCAACCAGTATTATAAATGTTACTGATCTTGAAAAATGCAAATTTCTTATATGCCTTCATCATTTTTCTGTGTACTAAATATGTGTCCTTTTGTCATCTTTTTGTGGCAGATGGAACACTTTGAGCCCAGGCTGTCTGACTTGGGGTTTCTCTCTTCACATGTGTGATGCCTTTTTTCTTGTCTCTATTCTTGTTGGATGTGTAGACACTGAGAGGACCTGGGTACCACAGCAAAATCAGAGCTCATGGGTGCTCACCAGAATAGGGGATTAAATTTTTTTGCTGGCTTTCCCAGTTTTCTACTGTATGAGTTGATGGTTTCTCATCTTTGTTGTATAGTTCAAAGGATAACATTTAAACACAGAATTTTATATAGTTGCTGTATTTGTAAACACAAAACAGTATTTTTATTATAGGCCCTGCACTTGTGAATGCAACTACTCTTATTAATCATTGATCTGATGGTAATTAAAAATGAAGGCATTAAAAAAATTGATTAATTGGGCTGGGGATATAGGTCAGTGGTATAGTGCCTGCCTGGCAAGTGCAAAGTTTTGAGTTCGATTGACGATACCAAAACAATAATTTATCTTGAAGAATCACATTTCTACTTTTTTTTTTTTTTGGTACCAGGGATTGAACTCGTGACCTCGTGCTTACCAGGCAGACACTTAATGCCATTGAACTAAATCCCCGGCCCTTTTTTTGTTTTTTTGAGACAGAGTCTTGCTCTATATCCCAGGCTGGCATTGAACTCACTGTGTAGCCCAGGCTGGCCTCCAACTCACAGTGATCCTCCTGCCTCAGCCTCCTAAGTGCTGGGATTACAGATGTGTGCCACCGTGCCTAGCTACCAGCTTGGCTTTTATATTACTTTAATTCTATACCTGATACTGAATCTTGGGATCATATTTAACTTATTTTGGTAAAATTCTTTGGTAAATACAGTTTTCCAGATTAGTGATTTAACCAATTGAGGTTTTAAGATCAAACTTTTATGTGTTTACATGTATATATGTGCTTGTGAGGCATACTCTAGTTAAACTCATTGTCTGTCAGTATTATACTTTACATTTTACCAAAGATTCTTTATGTGATTTCTAGATTCTCTGCTAAGTCTTTCTTTTAGAGGGAGAGGAGTTCGTCTGCATTGTGGTTATGATTTCCAATATTTTTATTAGGAATTGGGATATAGCTATGTGGAACTAAATGCAAGTGACACACGGAGTAAGAACAGTTTGAAGGCGATTGTTGCTGAATCACTGAATAATACCAGCATCAAAGGCTTTTATTCAAGTATGTGGTGTTTTGAAACTGTTTTTTGTTGTAGTAGTAATATGTTCATGTCTGTTCTATAATCAGTACTAAACACTGCTATGTGGTAAGCACCCTGTTAAATGCAGCTGCCAGGAAATAAGAAAAGCCTCTGATATAACTCAGACCAATGTTAGGCTTAAAGGTTTCTGAGAATGTGATTAAAAGATGTGCGTACTCATATTTTTGCCTTTTAATAAGATGTTAGAGGATTCACAGATGTGAAGGAGGAAGGTATAATGCAGTGTGATGAGTGAGGTATTGAGGCCAGCACATGAAGAAGAAATTGTGTTTGGGGCATTGGCAAGCTATTGATGAAAGTGTAATATTTGTTTGAAAGGCAGTGAAGAGTGAGAGAATACCCACTTGGAAAGAGATGTCATCTCAGGCAAAAGTAGTAGAGATGAAGAGACACACAGTGAAAGTGTTTACTGTGTTTCAGGTTATAGCTGGTGGTCCCTAAAGCAAAAGTTCATGGGGAAAATTAACATGCTCAAATTAAGGACTAAATTGTGTCTGTTTAGAGCCTAAAGTGTATAGCTTGGCTACCTGAATTCTTGGTGCTTTCAAAGGTAGAAAATCGTTGTTTAGGAAATGTTAGCTCTTATACATGGTTAGTGAGAATGTAAATTGGTACAATTCTGGAAAGTCTGGCAGTGTTTCTTAATTACATATGTGCATGTGTGCAGAATGACACACAAAAGAAGATATTTATCACAGCAGAAACTTGGGAGCATCTTAATATATCACTCATATACAGTGATTAAATTATATATATAGTGGAAAACTAAATTGTGTTATAAAAGAAGTGTTTTATATTACAGATAAGGAACAAATCATCAGAATATATTAAGTGACAACATTAAGCTATATATTTATATGCACACATGTTTTTAATATATATAGAATATCTCTCAAAGGATATGCAGGGAACTTTCTGGGGGAGGGAAACCCAGCATGCAGAAGGGTGGGAGGATTTTTTGCTGAGCCCCTGGATACTCTTACAGCTTTTGAAGTTGAAAAGGTGTTATGATTTTTGAACAGTGTCATTTTGTTTTTGTCCTGTCCTGTAGCTTCTCTTACTGGGTCGGGTGGAACCGTGCCTTCCGTTAGTGCGAAGCATGCGCTCATCATGGACGAAGTGGATGGCATGGCAGGCACTGAGGACCGGGGAGGGATTCAGGTATGAATGGTGCACGTGTGTGTTTCCAGTTTTACTGTTGATCCTGAGAGTTTTAAAATATTTAATTTTCACAAACTGATATTTATGGCAATTAAGGCATATTATTGAGAAGAACAATATGTTGTGTGTTTATTTTTTTAATAATAATTTTTTTGTTATAAATTTGCCTTTTAGGAATTAATTGGCCTGATAAAACATACTAAAATTCCCATTATTTGTATGTGCAATGATAGAAATCATCCCAAGATTCGCTCTTTGGTTCATCATTGTTTTGATCTTCGTTTTCAAAGACCTCGAGTTGAACAGATTAAGGTATGATAATTGAAAAAACAATCACATTATCCTAGTCACTTAAAGATCAGTTTTTAAAAATACTTCTTAAATGTTTGTAAAATATCAGATAAGAGCTTTTTTAAAAGTCACTGAAGATCCCCCCTTCTTGTCAATTTCAGGGTGCTATGATGTCTATTGCATTTAAAGAGGGTTTAAAGATTCCTCCTCCAGCTATGAATGAAATAATTTTGGGAGCCAATCAAGATATCAGACAGGTAAATTAGTATATGACAGTTGTTGATTTTTTAGAATAATGCCTTCCACTTTGCGGGAGGAGGCAGCACTATTTCCTCTTTTTAACATTGTCTTATTTGTGATTGTTTTAGGTTTTACACAATCTGAGTATGTGGTGTGCACGAAGTAAGGCGCTAACATATGACCAGGCCAAGGCAGATTCTCATCGGGCCAAGAAGGATATCAAACTGGTATAGTGCATTTCCCTGTCTGAGTTACTTTCCCAGGTCAAAGCCCTTCTTGTTCTGTGGACACTGTCTTAATAAAAATTAAGCCTTCTTTGCTATATCTCTAGAGCCCATGGATATTTATCAGGCCTTTAGGTGATTGCTAACAGTCTGTAACTGAAATGAATTTCTGCTCAAGGATTGTCAGATGTCCATTAAAAACTTTGGGAAAGAGACAAGTTTTAAACTGCGCTCCTATTTCGAAGGTTACAACATGCCTTTTCTAGAGTTCCTTATTTGGCTTTCACATTCTGAATGATTTTGCACTGACTGGAATAATCTGTTTCAGATGGCTTAGATTAACCTCTCTGAAAGTAAACGTTTGCATCAGTTGTCTTTGTTGTCCATTTACTAATCAGAATTTATTAGTATACTTAAAACAATAATTGAGTAGTGTTTTTAAAAAATTGGTATGCTATTTTTTTGGAGCATTTTTAGGTTTACAGCAAAACTGGACAGTACAGAAATTCCCCCTAATCTCCCCCCCCACCCCATATACAACCATCGCCCTCCCCACCATCAGTACCCCCTACTCCTTGCATTGGATGCACCATGTCATACAGTCTGCTTTAGGGTTCATTCTTTTTTTTTTGTTTTGGTACCGGGGATAGAGCTCACGACCTTGTGCTTGCCAGGCAGGTGCTTATACTGCTGAGCTAAATTCCCTACCCTAGGGTTCATTCTTTATGTTGCACATTGTGTGGTTTTGGACATATGTATGATGATATTTTTCCATCATTGTAGTAGCAGAGTAGTTTCTCTGCCCAAAAATCTGCTTCTCTGTTTCTTCATTTCTCCCACCTCAACTCTTAGCAACCATTGATCTTTTTCCTGGCTCCATAGTTTAGCCCTTTCCAGAATTGTACGGTGTGCAGTCTTTAGAAGTTGGCTTCTTTTACACAGTAATATTTGCTTAGGATTCTCTCATGTCTTTTCATGGCTTGATAACTTTAAAAATAAATTGTTGAGTAATACGCCATTGTCTGGATACATCACAGTTTATCACTTACAGAGATTTGTCTTGGTCACTTCCAAGTTTTGGCAGTTATGAATAAAGCTGCTATAAGCCATTTGTATATATTTATATGTGGGCTTTTATTTTTTTGAGACAAGATCTTATGTTGCACAGGCTAGCTTTAAACTCTCAGAAATCTTTCTGCCTCTGCCTCCCAAGTGCTGAGATTATAGGCCTGCATCACCACACTCAGCTTATATGTAGGTTTTTGTGTGGTTATTTTTCAGTTCATTTGAGTAAATACCAAGTTTTGTAAGAATCTGCTGAACTGTTTTCCAAAGGGGTCGTCAGCCATCAATGAGCGTCTCCCCCTCCTCTGCATCTGCTGTACTCAGTGTTTTGGATTTTGGTCATTCTAAATAGGTGTGTCCCCTCCTCTTTTCAGGGCCCATTTGATGTTGCCCGGAAAGTGTTTGCAGCTGGAGAGGAGACTGCTCATATGTCACTGATGGACAAATTGGATCTCTTTTTTCACGACTATTCGATTGCGCCCCTCTTTGTCCAGGAGAACTATCTCCATGTAAAGCCTGTAGCTGCGGGGTGAGCACTCGAACCTGTGAAGTACCCTCCTAGTACTGGGGAGGTCAGACACAAGGGTGGGAGCAACCTGAGCTGCAGGCTATGGTATAATGCATTTGGGTTCCTTCTTGCAGGGGTGACATGAAAAAGCACTTGATGCTCTTAAGTCGAGCAGCAGACAGCATATGCGATGGTGATCTGGTGGACAGCCAGATCCGGAGCAAGCAGAATTGGAGTCTTCTGCCTACACAGGTATGCCAATGGCTCACTCCTGTAATTACTTAAAATAGCATATGAGCATTATGGCTCTTATGGCAAAAACCAAACCAAACAAACAAAAAACCCCTGTCTCTTGTAGATGAAAATGCCCTGTGCTCAATTTATGAATCTTGCCTTATTCTTCCATTATTTTAACAAATAATTCTGTTTAAGTGGGTATATGGAAGTAGGAAAGCCAGGTGTTACTTGTAATGAAAGATGTGAGTCAGAAGTGTAATTTACTGAGTTTGACGGTAATCCATGTTTTTATCATTTGTGCCTCCGTGAGAGGATCACTAGATGGCAGAGTGTAACTGGGGCAGGTCAGCAGCCATATCTCTGGTATAGGAACTCCGATTTTCTACCTTGCTAAAGGAAAGCAGTATCCCTGTGTTACAGTGGATACTATATGTACAGTGAGTGCTATATTTATGTTGGTATCTTTTAGCGAAAATAGAATTTGGCAGGCGTTTATATTTAGGAGTGTTTAGTTCTTTTTTTTTTTAATATAGCATTAGTATGAGGAATAAGCAAGGCATTTTCAGAAGGCCTGTTCTTCTTAATTTTGTCTACACATTGATGGAAAGCAAAGCAAAAACAAAATACAGAGACTCATTCTGGAGATAGTTTTTTGTGTTCTAAGAATGTTTACCTTACTTGGACTAGGGATGTAGCTCTGCAGTAGAATACTTGATTGTATGTAAAAGGTCCCCAGTATCACAAAAAATGTTTATTTTTATTAATAATTGTTCTTTTGAGAATTTATCCAAAAGAAGCAATTCAAACATAGGAGAAGCTTAATGTATACAAATATTCCCCAAAGTGCTTTAGTTCTCAGCAAAAACTTAGGGAAAGTGATTCTTACGTTAAATTCTCTTGGTGAAATATTTCACACCCTTTTTGTAGATAAAATCATCTAATGTGAAAAAATACTTATAAAAACTATTACTACTATGAACAGTACATAAAATTGGTGGAGAATAAAATTCCAGCTTTAAAAACCATGAAAACCTTGGCCATAAAAGATATCTCAAAATACCTTTTAAAAATTTTCTCAAGGGGGACCAGGAGCTCAGTAGGACAGTCCTTACCTAACAAATGTGAGGTTGTAAGTTCAGTTCCTGGTACCAAAAAAAATTTTTTTTTCCTCAAGGGCCAGAGAATTCTATATAATCGTTAAGACTTTTCATATTTTAAACTACCTGTGCTTATGTTAAAGACAGTTGCATTTCTCTGAATTAATAATTGTTCCTTTGAGAATTTATCCAAAGAAATAATTTAAACATTTATTAATTCTCTGTTAATTCTGTGCTGTGACATTGGCATCCATGAAGTAACAAGGCTGTTGAGATTCATCAGTTGAGGATGGAAGATGGTTTCCTCACATGAGGGCCATCACATTTTCTAACAGGGTGTTGACCGCAGCCCAATTTTCCTGGGAGAAGTTTCCCACACCTACCAATCAGAGAGGCAGGAGCTGACTGACCTGTAATTAGGTCCCTGGGACAGCATTGCTTCCTTTGCCGTAGACTGTGTATTAGCTCATTCTCAGTTGCTACTAACGCAGTACTGCAGCCTGGTTAAGTCTTAAAGAAGAGAAGTTTATTTAGCCTCAGTTTTAGAAGTTCATGGAACTACATGGCAGGAGGAAGAGAAACGTGTCTGTGTGCATGTTTGATAGCTTTTCTTTCTGTCTGTCTGTAATTCTGAGGGTCTCAATGTGTGTCCCAGGCTAGTGGTTTTTTGTTTTGTCTTTTTGAGACAGTCTCTCGCTGTGCAGTTCAGGCTGGCTTTAAGCTCACTTTGTAGCCCAGGCTGGTCTTGAACTTGCAATGATCCTCCTACTTCAGCCTCCTGAGTGCTGGGCTTACAGGCATGAGCCACCACACCAAACTCCCAGGCTAGTTTTAAATTCATGATCCTCCCATCTCAGCTTCCCAAGTGCTGGGATTACAGGCATGTGCCACTACACCTGGCTTCTTATAAAGCTGCCAGGACTCAGTGGTGGGGAGAGTCTACCTTAATGACCTTACCTAGTTTCCATCTCCATATAGTATAGGCTAATTAGGTGACCAGCCCTTAGTAACTCCCAACAGAGATTCAGTTTTAACCCAAGAGGGCTTGGGGTGCACACATACACTGTATCTGAAGCATAGCAACCTCCTTGGAAGCCAACAGCTGCTAGAGAAGTAACTTTGTATTCAGTTTAAATTAGAGCCTGCCATTGATTTTTTTTTTTTTTTTTAATTTTCTTTTTTCCCTGCCAGGCCATTTATGCCAGTGTTCTTCCTGGAGAGTTAATGAGGGGGTACATGACCCAGTTTCCCACCTTCCCAACCTGGCTGGGGAAGCACTCATCAACAGGCAAGCATGACCGAATTGTGCAGGACCTTGCACTGCACATGAGTCTTAGGTAAGCAGAGCTATTCCCTTTCTGGCATTTTATTGGTAGGGTATTAACTTCTGTCTAATAAGGATATCATGAGTCTAAAGATTTATGTTTTAACTTTCATTTTATTGCTAACTAGATAAATGATCCTGGATAAATTCCTTGTATTTTGTGGGCCTGAGTTTTATCACCTGTGATCTGCATAGTGTTTATTACTTAAGAGGATTTTGGACAATAAAGCGAGATGGTAGATGTGTCGTAGCTTTAAGATACCTTTAAAAAAGTGTATACATCTGAGGTAATGCTATTATTTATTGTTACTGTGACTATTGCCTATTACTAGTGGGAATAACTTTTCAGCTGTTGAATAGTTAGTAGGAAAAAATTGAACTATTTAAAGAAGTGAGCTAGCTTTTACTTATTCTAGTAGTAAACTGACCTAGTCATTTGAGATTGGGAAGAAGGTTAGTAACAGAAGGAGGCCACTCAGATAATGGAAGAAAAATAATGCCCTGGAAAAAGTTTGGGGAAACTTAGAAATAATTGTTTGGTACAAAACTTACAAAATGTGCACAACAGCAAATATTACATAAACTTTTAAGGATTCATTCATGACCGTGTGAACTATCTGAACAATCTTATTTCTACTTCTGATCCCTAGAATATTTGGTTCCCAGATCCATACATAATTTTTTGTTAATTTTCTTCTTTTCGTAAAATTCTCCTCCCTGTGAAGTGCCCTCTTCTCAGCCTTTGGGATGAGTCTTTTCTCCCATCCTTAGATTAGTTTTCTCTTGCCACTCTAATGAATTATCACAAACAGAATGGCTTACAGCAACAAAGATTTATTGTTGTCTTGAGATAGGAAGATCATCCTGGGTTATGTCAGTAGGCCCACTGTTATCCAAGGGTCTTTATAAAAAGGAGTTGCAGTGGTAGACTCAAATGGGCAGAGTCAGAGGGTGGGAGGAAGGGAAGGGAACAGGGAAGGGAAGAGAAGGGGGAAGGGAAGGGAAGGGAAAGAGAGAGAGAGAGAAGAGAGGAGATATGGGACCCTGGTAGCTTGGGGGATAGGGAGGGAATCATCACCCAAAGAGTGCAGGCAGCCCCTAGAAGCTGGGAGAGGCTACTTCTTTCATTGCTCTCAGAATCCAACCGAGGCCTGCTTCTTAGCTCTTTTCCTGTTGCACTGCTGTTTGAAGGTCATGGTCACTCCTAGGGGCACCCTTCCTGTTGCTCCCACCATACTTCATATGGATTTGGAGCTCTTTATCTGTCTCATTCCCCATTCACACTGAACATTTCTGGGGGTGGAAACTGAGGCTTATTCATTAGCATGTAGAATTGCTCATTAAATGTTGCTTAATGAATCACTATGGGGTGTTCGTTATCGGCATGGATATAGTGAATCTCATGAGTTTTTGGACAGATTAGTGTTTTCTCATTGTGGGATAAAATACCCAGCATTCACAAGTTAGAGGAGGAGAGAGGGTTGTTTTAGTTCACATTTTGTAAAGGTTTCAGTCCATAGTTAGCAAGTTCCAAGGCAAGACAGCACAGCCAACGTGCGTGGCAGAGGAGAAATAGTCCATGGCATGGCAGGCAGGAAGCAGAGATTTTTTCCCCCTTTTTAGTCTATCCATGCTATAAGCCAATTGTTGGTGCCATCCACACCTGGGATGGTCCTTACTTCCTCAGTAAATCCATATCCATACCCAGAATTGTGCTAAACCAATCAATGAACTAATCTAATATCATACCCATAATCTAGTCACCTCTCAAAAACCCCATCTATTAGCACATCAAGCTTTGGGGGACATCTAGATATAAGCCATTACAATTAGGACCTTCCTATTTAACTTTTTTTTTTTTTTAAATCTTTTTTGAGACAGGATTCCACTATCAATTCAAGCTGGCCTTGAATTTATTTTGTAGTGTAGGCTGGCTTTGAACTCACAGAGATCCTCCAGTCTTCTAAGTGCTGGGATTACAGGCATGCACCACCATGCCTAGCTCCTGTTTAATTCTTTAACCTTAATTAAATCACTAAATTTTTAGAGGCCTTGGTTTCTCTTCATCTTTGAAAAATGGAAGTATGATTTTGATTTTTGGGAGGGATGCTTAAGAGTCTGTGAAAATCTGAAAGCATTGATCTTCTCCCCAAAATGCACAATGCTTAAATAACACTTTTTAAAAGGCAATTACAGATTCCTGAAGTTAAGAATCCTTGTCTTAAGTATGTAGATGGTACTTTTAGATTTTGCTTAATTCAGTGTTCTCTGATTCTACAATTATATAGTGCAGTATAATTTTGGAACTGTTTCTTGATTTTCTTGGGTGCTGTGGCTTAGGTATTTATACTACATCTCTTTAAGTAGTTCTGTCCATGGTGATGGAAGACTCAGGCTACAGGAAATAGTTGGAATAAAAGAGGAGAGTGTTTTAAGTTTCTTGCTTAGGTAATAAGACAGTCTTGGCTGTAGATTTCTGATGGGGAAAGAATTGTGTGGCTTCTTGAGGTTCAGTTACCCGAATATAGGAGCAGGAGCCATAGGTAATTTTTAAAGAAACTTTAAACCCTTGATGCTAAAGTTGTTCTGATACCAGCAGCTTTTGAGACATCTTATTTAAGGTGTGAATACATATCTTTACCTGGATTGAAAATGGAGGCAGATAGGTTGAAAAGATTTAGGATGGTGACATTTGAAGTACTCATTTGTACAGTTATTTTCTATTTTGAAACTGCAGCTTGAGAAAGAGGAATGGGGCTGAGAGAGGGAGAAAGCGAGCACGAACGAGCCATTTCCTAGTGAGATCTAGTTCTGCACAGATCAGTCCCTGTCTTCCCTTGGCTGGTGTGGATCATTTTGATTCTGCAGGAACACTGTCTGCAGTTTTTTTAGGTTTGGGGAAAACGTACCTCTTGAACTGAAGATTTTATTTATTTATTTATTTGTATTTTTTTTTTTTCCAAATCCATTTTATTTAAGGATAAAAAGAAAGAAAAAAAGAAAAAATACAACAAAATTTCAAAACACGTCAATCAGAGCAATAATGGTTTGCACATTGTACATTGTCACCCCCAAATCATTCACCCAGAGCACAAGACATCTGCATTCAGTTGTCCAAACAATGCCAACACAAATCTTTCTCCAGTGAACTCAGAGAATCAGTAGTATAACTATCTTGACTATTTTTTATATACATATACACACACATATACATATATTTTTTCTTACAGCTTGCCACACTAATGAAACAATATGATATTTACACATGTGCGTCTTAAAGTTATATCACTAAAGAGTATTGAACTGAAGATTTTAGAGCATAGGTATGAACAGGTAGGAGCCAGACACTCATCTGCCATTTTGTGAATTATAATCAGAGACCAAAAGTGTCATGCTCATTTTGGAAGTGGCAGTGGCACTTGAGGTAGGTAGGAAATACACTGCCTTTTACTGGTACTTTCAGTATTTTGGAAGTACTTTTATGGATAGGTGAGAACACACAGAGACACACCAGTGTTGCCTGGGCCTGAAGATGGAAGGAGATCTTGAGGAGAGAGATTGCCGCAATGTGTGTTTTCCTGCTCACTGATCCAGGGGAGCAAATAGTGTCGTGGGTGGGGTATGCTGGGCGCCCCCACCAGCGGTTAAATAGCGGGCCTTCCACAGGGCAACACTAACTCGGACTGGGTGCCTCCCACTGAATCAGCGTTGATACACGCACGGTTTCACACTGACTGCAGATGCATTTTCTGGTTTGGTTTTCAGAACTTACTCCAGCAAGAGGACCGTGAACATGGATTACCTCTCACACATAAGAGATGCACTTGTCCAGCCCTTGGCGTTGCAAGGGGTAGAAGGAGTGCAGGAGGTGGTTGCACTTATGGACACATACTATTTGATGAAAGAAGACTTTGAGAATATCATGGAAATTAGCAGCTGGGGCGGTAAACCCAGTCCCTTTTCCAGACTGGATCCCAAGGTGAGTGGTGCCACCCACTGGTTCTGGTAGTTTGTAATGACCAGGTTTGGCCTAGCAGTGCTGTAAGGGTGCTTCAGGGGCTTTAGAAAAGGTTCGTGTTTTTTTCCTCTATGAGTGTTTATTGCTTCTCATGGGCTTCGCGTTCCGAAGGTGGTATTGAGTACAGTGCAAAGACAGTGCTTTAGTCACCTTTACCTCATTGACACAGCACCCGGTGTCCATAGCTGAGAGGAGGACAGGTATATTGTGGCTTGCAGTCTCAGTCCATGGTTGCCAGGCTCTGTGACAGAAATGGGATTGCAGAGGCATGACAAAGGGAGAAAGGTGCTCTACCTGTGGCAGCTGGGAAGTAGAGAAAGGGAGGAACGGGGACAAGCATATACCCTTCTGGGTCAGGTGCCCTGTGACCTACCTGTGAGCAGGCCCCACCTACTAACAGCAAGTCAGCCGTGAACCCTCAGTGTGCCAGCCTACTGATGAGTATAACGCTCCCTTGATTGGTCATCTTCCACACACAGGAAGATTTTGGGGGACATTTTAGATCAAAACCATAACAGATGGGGAGGCTGAGGCAGGAGGATCATGAGTTTGAGCCCAGCCCAGGCAATTTAGTTGAGACCCTGTTTCAAAAAAAAAGAGAGGAGAGGGAGAAGGAGGAGGAGCAGGTGGGGGAAAGAGTAGATTTGTAGATCTGACATTTGTATTTTTATTTTAGCTTCATGCTGAGGGGAAAAGCAAGAAGTCAAATCTGAGGAGCAAATACATTAAGAGTAGAGCGAAGGATTAAGCCAGGAAATGAGTGAGGTGATGGTAGGGCTATAAAAATAATGGTGTTTCCTGGCTGAGGAATTTGCTAATTTTTCTACATAATCTGTGGATTCAGAATTTATTTTGATTGGATAATCTACTATGTAAAAGTGTGTCCCCTCTTTACTTGTATAATTAAAGTGACAGACATGAGGGTGTACTATCTTGCACCTCACTCCTGGGCCAGCTGTGTTAGGAGACACACCATCTATGATTTTTTTTTTCTTTAGAATTTTGACCTGACTTAATGGTTATCAGTAAATTCTTGCAGTAGACATCCTCTGTTAGAGACCCCCGGGGCTCTAGAAATAGGATTAGAAGCTTGAAGTTACAGTTCTGTAAGTTACTTCATATTTTGAGGTGACTGTCATTATTATGGTAAAGGTAGCTTATGTGTTTAGTAGTAAAAGCCAAGTTGTGCTTTATAATGAGCCTTTTGTTTTTGATTCTCAGACTAACTTTGCTTACTATTTTGTAGAAGTGTGCTGAATAGGTAAAAATAGGACCACAAGTGTCTTTTTTTTTTTTGCTTGCCTAAAGTTCGTAGATATTGATTCTTAAATCTTTTTTGAGTCATGGGCCTTATTACGAATGTCATGAAAAATATAGAACTTCCTCATAGAAAAGTAGATACACACAACTGCCATTTATCTGTACATGCATAAATATTATACAGATAGTTCCAACTGAGTTCCAGGCTTTTCTTTCAAAGACTTGGCAGGGCTGGTGGTAGAGCTTGGGGAGAAAGCACTTTGCCTAGCATGCACAGGGCCCCAGCTTCAATCCTCAGCACACTTAAAAAAAAAAAAAGTTTGGGAGTTAAAAGATTTTTTTTTTTTCACTTAAAAGACTTTTAATAATTTCCTCTGTCCCTCTACTCCTTTCATGCAGGTGAAAGCGGCCTTCACAAGAGCCTACAATAAGGAGGCCCACCTCACCCCATATTCACTTCAGGTAATAAAGACTCCGAGGCCCAGTATAGGCTCCGTCCTGGATTCTGAATACAGTGAAGAGTTACATGAAGATGACTCCCAGTCTGATGAGAAAGACCAAGACACTATAGAGACCGATGCTATGATCAAGGTAGTGTTTCAAGCTACCTCAAAATAGGTGATCTGTTTGTAAATAGCTTCTTACATTAGTAGAAGAGCTAAATAGCAAGAAAATGGGTCACTATTGATGCCATATGATCTGAAAGTAAAGAGACATTTTATTTGGCTGTTGGTGTATACTTCCTTATCTACAGCATAAGCAATTTTTGAAAAACAAATCCAATTCTCCCTTCTCTTGTGTTTGCTAGAGCCATTGAATTGCCTACGAAAGTTGTGCAGAGAAACTTGCTCTTTCCATGTCTTTTGCTGGGGAAGATGAGATTCCTCTCGTGAGGCTACTGTGTGCAGCCAGCAGAGGCAGGCCAGGCTGCCTTCTCCTCCCCTTTGTGGCCTAGCTTGTGAACCAGGCGGGTGGTGGCTTTCCCAGTGTGGTGCTCTCTACCCAACAGGTTGTCTCCTTCTCTTCTCTTTCCCCTTCACAAAATGAATGTTTAGCTCTCCAGCCTGAAACTGAAAGAAATGAAAGTTCTTCATGTACCCATTACCACCTTGGTAAATCATCTTTTGTCTGTCCTAAAAATACCTGTATTCCAAATCCAACAAACTGTCTTACATGGGTGACATACCTTGGTTCTAGATTCTGATGTTTTCTGGTTTCACCACATTTTGTTAGCTCCGAGAAGCCAACTCGTTGCTGAAGTCCACTCACCAGAGGCAGCAGTGGTCACTCACCAGGCCTCTGCACCGCTCTCCTGTTTAAATTAAGCTTCGGTATCCTGTAGAGACAGGCTTATTTCCTTTACACTGCTATTAACTACTTCATGCTTATTTTTCTCCCAACAGAAAAAGACAAAATCTTCAAAGCCCTCCAAAACGGAGAAAGATAAGGAATCCAAGAAAGGAAAAGGAAAATGTTTGAAGAAATGAAACCATTTTCAGTTCCAGCAGCCACGTTTCACTCACTGTCCCATGCAGTCTTGCTGGTCTGCAGAAAGCCTTGTTTTTCCTGAGGAGCCAGGTTTGGCAGAATGGGAACGACCTGACAACCCTTTTGTGCAGGACATAGCCGCAAGGCTCATGTACACCTCTTATAGAGGTTGACAGACCCCCCTGGTCTTCACTGTCGCCTGCCAATCTAATTAGATTGTCATGCTTCAAAATGACTGTGTCTCATTAGAACTAGAAACTATATATGGGCTTTGCAGACAGATTTTAGTTCGCAATAATAATCCTGGGAGCACTGGTACTGAGGCATTTTTCTGTGCTGAAGAAGTTACCCTAAATGGCCTTAATAGGACCAATGGTGATTTTTTATTTTAAAAAAAGGTAGTTCTTATTATGTGGTGAAATTTTGTAAATAAATCATCATACAAAACAGTCACCACCTGGAACTGGGTATTCTTTGTATATTGCCAAATATCTTGCAAAGTATAAATTAGAAATAAAAATGTTCCACATGATACATGTACAAAAATTTCTAAAGATTATCTTGTACAGTAAAATGTCATATTGGTGTATTACTTAGTAATTTGCAAATGATTGGATTAAAAAGCTCACTCTTCCTTACTAAGTGTTGTGTGAAACATTAGTAGAGTCAGGAGCTTGAATTCCCAGGGTCCCTTGCTCTGTACTGACCTGGTCTGCAGTGAGTGCTCTCCTGGAGGGGCTTTGTAGACACCAGAGTGCATGGGGATGGCAGAAAGGTCACCTGACTCCTGTCCTGTACAGGCTTATTCTGTCAGGCTCAAACCAGCAGAGCTGAGGCAGGGTCTTGTTCTGAGGCTCACTCTGGCTGGGCCAGGAGCCCTGGCTTTTGTTTACTGTGGCCCCGGAGATTGGTTCTGTCTTGTGATGGAGTCCAAAGATCCTTTGACCTTACCCTGTAATTATGCTTATGAATGGCCCTGAGGCTGTAGCTCTAGCCCGGGATTCAGGTGCCCCGCAGCTTTTTAGTCTTGCAGTAAATGCTCAGAGGTGTGTGCTACCACATGATGTAGACACCACAAAGAATGTAAAACAAGGACAGTGTCCTCTCCATTTAAGCACTCATTATTTTGTTGGGAGATGAGACATTTAAAGTGTATATACCAGTGTGAAAGACGGCTTTCATAGACATCAGTTTATATGAAAATAAAACATTGCCTCAAGCCTCCCCCCTCCCTTGGTTAAAGCTGGCCTGCAGACCTGGCTGCCTCAGTGCAGGCTTCCTGCCCAGGGCTGAGCACGGTTTCCTTACATTTCCTTAACGCATGAAGTGGAGTTGCAGGTCCCCCCTCCCAGGAAAGGCCTGTAACCTTGCAGCCAGAATAATGAGCAGTGTCTTTCATGTGTGCATGATGATTTGAATTATGAATCCTCCTATGCATAATGGCTAACATATGGAAGGTAGGTAACATTTTAAAATTAAAAATATGCTATTTAATATATGAGGATGACGGTAGGGCTGGTTAATCCCTCTTTGAAGCCCTCTTGGCTGTGATGGGGGTGGGAATCAGGTCTGTGGCACTTGGATGTGACTCTGAAAGGTCTTCTTCATTGGTGCCATCCACTGCCACACGTCAGTTTTCAACATAAAGCTGTGTGTGTACTTTGAGATCCCTAAACAACTGTGTAACTTAGTCTTCCATCTTGTTAAAATTCTGGAAGTCCTATAGCACCATTATTTGAACTCTTGAAGTTGTAGACAATCAGATCATTTTATGCATTAGGAAGAGCGTGTCTTCCTAAACAAGTGCTGCTGTGGCCATGCTCATGAGTGAGAGTCTAAGGCCTGCAACTCACAAAAATAGAAGGTGTTCACCCTCCCAAGTTCCAAGGACCTAGGACCCTGTAACCCTACAGTGCCCCTCCAGGGACAAGATACAGGGCACTCAGCCTAGGTTTTATGTTAAGTATGGATTTCCTTAGAGCATGTGGTAGGGTGTGTGTGTATGTGTGTGTGTTGCGCACAGTCTTGGGGAAGATTCCAAATAGTGTTTTGTTTTGTTTTTTTTTCTTCCTGGAAAGTCAAATAATTTAATTTTGTAATACAAATTCCACTATGCAGCAAAATAACTCACAGATAATTGAGCTTATAATTTCATTCATTTAAGAAGAGATTCTGCTGGGTTTTGGTGTCTTGATCCCTGGACTTATTCAGCCAAATAGTCTTGACTTGTATAAATGTATTTCAAAATTTTTACACTGTTAACCTAGGCCCCATTGAAACTTCACAAATGTGTGTCAAAGCTATCTTTTATCTTGTTTCTGTCTCCAAATCCAAGAAAAAATTAGTCAACAATTTTATTTTAAAGGTGATATTTCAAAATATAAAAGATATCAAAAAAAGCTGAATATTTACAATTATGTTATAGATTATAATACAGAGCATAGAACATGTGAAATGTTGGAGAGGAGCTACAGAAGTACAATAAACATCACTATTGTGCCACTCTAGAGTTGGAAGTGTTGACCAAGGGAGGTCACCTTGGTTATATTTTTCTGAATCCAGGAAGGACTGTCCTGAAATCCAGCAGGGGTGGAAGCTCAGCCTCTGTGGACAAATGTGTCTTCCAGGAGTGTCATCTCTAGAAAGGACAAAGGGGTATCTTTAGGATGGTGCCACATAATGGCTGCATTGAGCAACACAGCTGCATTTTCTGTGCATTTGTGGAGTGTGGAGCAGGAACACAACATTCAAATTGGCAGTTTCCAGTCTGTAATCAAGACTGGTTTCTGTGCTGGCCTCATAGCTCCCCCAGCCATGTGGGTGAGCTGCTGGGGAGAACAGTGGGCATCAACGCCTCACTGGGAAGAATGCGCAGATGCACACAGCATGTTCAGCACACTGATGAGAACTCCTTGAAACTAAGAAGTCGTACTTGATCAGGACCCACTGTATTAGTAGACATTACTATGGCTTTTTCAAGACAGTACATTTTGATAACTCACTGAAGGCAGATCTGCAAGGCATTAAGATGCCCTGGCTTAGGTGCAGTGTACTGTCTGGAGAAGTTCTGTGGAGGTTTATGAAAAATAGTTGTTTTGGAAGTGACAGATGTAATTTTTCTATAGATGATAATGACAAGTTTAGGACAAAATATTATAGCTACTCAAAGGCATCAGAGAACAGCCTGTATTTTTAGGCAGAAATTGTTAAGATGTGAGCCTTTCAGAGAACTGGCAGCAGAACTCTGCTGGCTAAGATTCATGTCCACATGGCTCTCCACTGCTTGGGGACAGGGCCATGAGGCGTGGGGTGACTAAAATTTGAGGGGAAGTATGCTGGGAAGGGCTGGCTCCAAATCTGTAAACTTCACACAAACTCTTGAACTTTTCATGCTCTGAGGAGACTCACACAAAGGCCAGGGAAAAGCAATAGCTCAAAGCAGGGCTTTTAGCCACTGGGCAGAGTTTGAGTTTAACGGCTGGTTGGAACAAAAACATTTTGTAAAGGCAAATAGAGGATCTCAAGGTTTTATATCCATAGTACCCAGCATACAATAAAATACTACCAAATGTGTGTATGGACACGACAGGCAAATGTGACATTAAAAAAAAGTCAGTAGAAAATGATCCTGGGATCACTGATTGGCTGTACTAGGGACCCCAGGGAGTGAAGCCACTTCTCAGACCTCTTTGGATTTTTCTTTGAGACCAAGGATCACTAAGTTGTCTTCCTATGCTAGGCTCATTCAGGTAGCTGGCATTCCAGG
Source organism: Hydrochoerus hydrochaeris (assembly GCA_004027455.1). Classification (NCBI taxonomy): domain Eukaryota; kingdom Metazoa; phylum Chordata; class Mammalia; order Rodentia; family Hydrochaeridae; genus Hydrochoerus; species Hydrochoerus hydrochaeris. The sequence goes on along the minus strand of PVLA01012270.1, from coordinate 5,184 downwards.
GCTGCCACCAAGCCCAGCTGACCCACACGCTGAAGTAACAGGGACCTCAACGGCGTTTCCCCCTGCCCTTTCCCATGCATATGTTACTGTGGGGAACCGGGGCACGCACAGATCACATCCTAGTCCTTTTGCTTCTCCAGACCCTCCTTCCCGTCTCTACAAAGCCCAGCTCCCTTGCCCCATCTCCTGTTCTGCTCTTGAATTTGTATTTTGGGTTTCTTACATAACAACATGGCTATTTTAAGCAAGTTCAAATACCTAAAGGTGAACATGGTCACAAAGAACAACAGCTGGGGGAACTCAGAAAACAAAAATTGGGGACATTCTAAAACGAAAAGTAGAAATTGAAATAATTTTACTTAGATCAAACTTGAATATAGGCCAAAGAATATGAAGCACAGAAAAAAAAAAAAATCCTAATGACCTGTGGGTAATCAAGCAGTCAGATACAGTCCTGAGTCTATGGAGAGAAGAGAAATTTGTAGAAAAAGCTTGAAAACTTAATAGCTCCAAGTTTCCAAATTGATGAAAAAATAGACATACAGATATACAAAAACTAGAAAAATCCCTAAATGAGTAAATAGAACCACACCTAGACAACACTGAAGTCCTTCTAAGAATAGAATGTTGAATGCAGCCATTAAGAAAACAGCATATATAAGAGAATGTTTGAAATTTGTAATGAGTATCTTGAAAGTGCTTGAAACAAAACACAGCAGAATTTCATACCAAATGAAAACATTCTTTACAAATGAGATATAGAGAAATAGTCATGGTAAATGTGTACTTGAAAGAAATGTTACACGCAGGAAGTTCTTCAGGCTGGAAGGAAGTGATGCCAGTTGAGATGTGGACTCAGGAAAGCAAGAACACCATGGAAATGGTAAATTGGTGGGTAACGGCCATCTATTTTTTTATAATTTCTTTAAAAAATATGACTAAAGAAAAATGATACCTGGACATGGTGGCACATGCTTGTAATACCAATTACTCAGGGAACTGAGGCAGGGAGATTCCAAGTCTGACATCAGCTTAGGCAACTTAGTCTCTGTCTCTAGGTTTTTACAAAGGCCTGGGATGCAGTTCAGTGGGAGACTGCTTGCCTCATATAAACCAGGCCCTGGGTTCCATCCCCAGTACCTCCCCCGACTCTTAACACACAAAGAGAAAAATAACACTAGTACAGGTGCATGTATGTATACATATGAATAGTATACTAACCAAGTACAATTTGGAAAGACATAAGTAAAAAGTCTACATAGAGAAATGAAATATTAAAAAATATATGAAGGCAAGACAGGAATGAGAACCAAAAAGCAGACAGGGCAACTAGAATTTCAAGTAACAAAACTGCATTCCTAAATTCAACCTGATTGATAATGAAACTTGAAATTATAACAAATTTACAGACCAATATCCTTCATAAATATGGATATATTTTCAGTGTAATATTAGCAAAATAATCCAGCAGTACTTGAAAATGGGTTATGATCAAGTATGTTTATCATCTGAAAGTTGATTTTAATACTAAAAAAATCAATAACTTACCAAGTGAATGGGATAAAGGGGAAAAGCCTATAGTCATTGTTTCAATTGGCATAGAAAGTTCATCTGACAAAACTTAACACTTAGCAAACTAGGAATAAAGGGAAGCTTCTGTTTAGATAGGAGGCTGCTTTGAAAAATCTCACAGCCAAACATCACAGTGGTGAAATTCTGAATGCCTCTCCCAGCACTGGGGGCAAGCCAGGGGCCGACTTTACTCCTTTTATACCACATGGGGCTGGGGAGCTAAGCCAGTGTGATAATATAGGAGAAAAAGTCTTAAAAATTAGGAAGAAAGTTTTTCTCTATTTGTAGACATGATTATTTACACAAAATCTGAAGGACTCTACAACTACTAGACATAAGTCAATCTACAAAGGTTGCAGGATGCAGGTTCAGTATATAAAAGTCCACTGCATTTTTCCCTACCAACAAAAAATGAAAATTAAATTTCATTTAGTACCAGACTCTCTCCAATTACCTGGGGAATACATTGAACATGAAAGACTTTTGTGTAGAAAATTACAAAATATTGTCAAGAATAAGTGAAAAAGATTAAACCTAAAAGAGATATTAGTAGATTGTTAGATGAGTTTTGTTAAAGATGTCAATCCTTTTTGAAATGATCTATGGAACCAGTGTACCTGGGAGGCGGGGTTCTACGATGGGCCCCAAATTCCCGTCCCCAGGGCATGCATCCTGTGTATTTTCCTCGTACGTGGGGGAGGGCTGGTGACTGCTGTCATGATCATCATATTAGCCTGTGGTACCTGAAGAGATGAAGCATTTTACAGATGGGAGCTAAGGTCTGTAGTCAGCTGACTTTGATCAAAAGGAGCTCACTGTAGAAAGGCCTGGCCTGACTGAGTTCTATGGCTCTGGACTTTCCCTGAAGGGAGAATGGACTCCAGAGAGATGTGCAGGCTGTGGACCAGCCATGGGGCACAGAATTCCTCCAACAAGTTGTACCCAGAAGAGGGCTTCACACTCAAGTGGGGTTGCAGGTCTCTAATCAGCACTGTGCCTGTGGCCTTGGGTGAGTCTGAGCAGAAGACTCCACTAAGCCATGACCCACAGAAACTTCGAGATAATAAATGCACAAGGTGCTCCATTTGTGATAGTTTGTTACATGGCAAACAACTTCCCAAGCATAGAACCTAACATAATCTTATTAGCTGGCACTGTTTTTTTTTCTCTTTTCGACAGGGTCTCGCTTGCAGTTCAGGCTGGCCTCAAACTCATGGTGATCCTCCTGCCTCAATCTGCTGAGTGCTGGGATTACAGGTGTGCACTACCATGTTTGGCTAGCTGGCTCTAGTTTTAATGAACCAACTGAAAAGAACCCCATTTGAGCATGTTTGTTTTGGTGACAATTTCTCATGATGTAGCCCAGGTTGGTCTAGAACTCTCAGTCCTCCTGCCTCGGCCTCTTGAGCGCTGGTACCACAGGCATGTGCCACCAAGCCAGGCACCCCATGTGATTTCATAAAAATACTTTCTGGTTGGAACTTACACTGCTTGGCTGAGGCTGCTTCCATGTTAGCATTTCAAAACAATACACCAGAAGTCTGCTGTCAGACTGCCCTAATGAGACAGTCAGATGCCACAGAGGACGGAGTGGAGGGAAGGACAGGCTGGGTGTGCAGAGGACGTGCCGGCACTCACCTGTGGCTACTCACTCTCCCGTCTCAGTTCGCAGGTACTGGCTGCAGTCTAACATTTTTTTTAGCTGTGTGGAGTTCAATCTTTCTGAACACATAGGACATGCGCTTTCAGTGCTTAACAAGCTGTTTGGAGGGAGGAAAATGCAGTGTAAATGAACTGCATAATCTGTTACCCTTGTGTTATTTACTAGGACAGATAGCTATTTTTTGTTGACACTTAACACATATTTATCATGCAACTTAATAATTAGAAATGGTCTTCTTTCTATAAGACCTCTCACAGAACATTCTCAGAGATCATGGAACTTTCTTCCAAGAAGACATTCTGGGGCTTTAGGAATCTTTAGGAATGTGAAGAAAGCAGAGCTCAGAATAAAAGGTCAGTGTGAGAAGCCTAGTTTTTGGATAAATATCTGTGACAGAGCAACGGGTGCACACTTACATCTTAAATTCTGAGTACAGCGCAGGAAAGTCACAGTGGGGACACACGGTCCAGTCATCTTTCAACATATGGCGACCCTGGAGAGTGAAATTCACCTTTATCTTAAAAACTACTGCTGTGGATTTAGCTCAGTGGGTCCTGATTCGATACCCGGCATCAAAACAAAAATAAAAACAAAAAACAACTATTACCATGATTTTTTTAAAAATTTTTTTGGTACCGGGAATTGAACTCAGGACCTCAAGCTTGCCAGGCAGTTGCTGTACAGCTCAGTTGTATCTCCGGCCCCCATGATTGATACTGAGTTACAGTTAAAAGCCAGGCCTCTACATTGAGGAGCTGTGCTATCTCGTATAGGTGGGTAATGGACTAAAAAGAGACAGCTTTGAAAGGACTAAAAGCACCTGGTTTTCCTTATCAGTATGTTTAAAGAGAATTAAGGTTCCATTTTTTTACATTACTATTTGATTTTATTTTAAAATAAGGCTTATATTAGCCCTGTGATTAACAAATAATTTGATATTTTCAAGTTTTCTGAGAGTAGGTCTTAAAAACAAACAAATAAACAAAAAATAGCACTGATGAAAGGCCAGGCCTTGCCCTAAGGCTTTGCAAGTGTTAGCTCTCAGTAGGAAGGTGTTACAGAAAGAAACAACGAAAGCAAGCTGCACTGCGGCAGGTGGCCAGCAGGGGGGCAGGAGGGTCTGAACCCCAGGCCAGCTGTACCACCTCGCTGTGCCTGCTGCGAGAGAGCTTTTGTGTAGATGATGATGATGATGATTATTTGGTACCAGGGATTGAACTCACGACCTCGAGCTTGCCAGGCAGGCACTTATGCCACTGAGCTAAATTCCCGGCCCCCTTTGTGTAGTTTATTAAAGGCTCTGTGATAACTTTCAACTCCACTGGCCATGAAATCACATACTAAATATTGAGGGAAGTTAGAAAAATCATGTTAGAAATGAAGACAGTGCTGGTGTACGTCAAGGGTTCAAATGGAAAGGGAAATGGTTCTAAAGAGACTTACTGTTGCAATGCAATACGGGATGTTGTTTTTACACCCGGGACAGAGGAGTTCACACTCTGGGAGAAGAAACTGGCAGAATGGACAAGGGGTCGTGGCCTCTTCCATCTCGGATGTATTGGGTCTCCTGTAAGGAAGAGTCGCGTGTCGTTTAGAGTAGCACTTTCATTTCACATGATGTGGGTAACAGCAGATTTGGACGGGACCACATAACACACCAAATGCACAGGCAGACTGAGATTTCCAGCTCACGTCAGCCCTTGGTCCAGTATTTGTGACGAGGAAGAGAACTTGGGCCTGGCCAGGTTCTAGGGGGTGACGCGGCATACACAGGAGTTGGAGTTTGTAGCATACACAGTAAGTGCAGGACACCAGGTCGTGGTGCCCCCTCTTGTGGTGCCACTGGAGTGTGAGCCTGGCACCCTTCCTGTCTCCCTCTGTGTAACTGAAGTGCTAAGACCTTTGCGGGACAATGGTTCTGATTCTGTGCTGCCCAATACAGTGGCCCT